>CAVNYO010000171.1:0-185598 GCA_963692855.1 Mycena citricolor | reverse complement strand
ATTTCAGTTCGCTCATCCCGTTGCTTATCCTGTGTCAAATTCTGAACTCGATCGAGTGCATTCTTTCAGCGAGGCGGACAAGTTGACCTACGCAGGAAGACCAGATGACGGTTGGAATGTTCGACTCGATGATGGCAAACGATTTGATCCTCCATGACTCAGGCTCGGTTTTCTATTTCAACTGCTTCAATGTCGAGGACACCAACGATCCTGACGCAGGGCTACTTAATGGCCAACTGGCCATCTCCGGTCGCCTGCTGCGCGAAGCCGTGTGCGCGCACTTCCTTTCATTCGTTCTCCAATGTCCGCAAGCTGATTGGTCAGGGCAGATTTGACCCCGTAGTCAACGAAGTTATTGAGCTCATATCAAACCAACTCTCTACTTCTCCGCGAATCGACGCTCTACTGCTCGTCGGTGGCTTCGCTGGCAGCGCCTATCTCAAGACACGGATTGAAGTCACGTGATAGCTGTTCAACCTTGAAAATCCTGCTCAATGCTCACACAGGAAACATTTGGACATGATATTTCAGTGATCTCCCGTCCACCGGACAGCGATACAGCCACCTTGCGAGGGGCTGCACGCTATGGGCTTGCTCGCCGCCCGCTGGTCTCGCAACTCATTGTGCCAAGATCATATGTCATGATTGCAAGCGCTCTTCTGCGTTTTGGATACCACGGCGCTCACCTTATCGCAGGTAAGACTACCAGCAGAACCCGAGGACCGGGAGCGGCGGCCAGGTTATGTCAGCCGCAACGACGCGGGGGTGGAGATTTGCGAGAACCGGTATGTTTCTGGACTGATCATCTTTTCTGATTTTCCGCATCAATCCCGGGCTCCACGTCGAGTGATGAGCCGGTGTCCCGGTCCCGACATGTCTCTCATAATTCGCCATGCCGTCTTGCATGCAGTACCATTTGATTCAAGTCAGGCCGGTAACCTCAGAATCCACCTCCAGTGAGAGGTCGGTGATTGCCATCAAGGCTATTTATTACGTGCAACTGCGGATTTGTGTTCGAAAGCGTGACATGCCTGACCCCTCCGGTGGCCTGCTGACAACGGTTCTCAGACTACATATCTCGTCCAAAGAGGGGTCATCATCCGCAAAGGGTCAGTGCCAGCAGCCCAGCTGCACGCTGTCCGCGCTCACCATTTGTCGTCCGACATTTTCGTCCGAATTGTGTTCGACGCCGACCTTTTTGATCGTATGAATTGCTGACCGCGTGCCACCCATCAATCCCATGAACATGACCCCATCAAATGCGCACGCTGAATCTGGACGTCATTCCCCGTCGTTGGCGCTTTGACATCTGATGTACATGGCTTTCGACCGTCTCAAAAGCGCAGACAACGTGTAACAACCCGCTTCTGGTGAGTCTGAGTGTCTACATTGGGCCCGGGGAGCTTCCAGCACATGCACCGGTTCTGATCTCGACGGCAGCAAATTCTCCCGCGATACCATGGGTACGTTCATTTTCGCATCGGTAATCTCTGGCAGCTCGATCCTCTCTTCTTTGCTTTTCGTCGTCGTGGCTCCTTGTGGGTGCATCAGAGAGACACTTGCGTCTGTCATTCGGCTATCAGCTCGATGTCGGCTGCGGTTACAGTGTCCGCGGAGACTTGCGAAGTGCCCACAACCGTGACAGGGGCACGGACTTTGTGACGTGTATGTCCGGATTTGATGCGCGATGCGTTGATGCGGACTGGCAGATTCGGATGTCATCGCGCGCGCGCGCCACTTTGCGCCTTCCGAGAATCCCAGTGCCGCATGGCTCATGATCGATTTCTGTCTCGAACTTCCCCCCGGCCTTTGTCTGGCCCAGAGCCCGACAGGTCCCATGTCCGAGGATGAAGCGTGCACGCCCGCTCTCTGAGCCATGACTGGCGCGTCGAAAGGCGTCAACAACTCGCCAGCTGGGTCCGAGGACCTCGCTCATTTCAGAGTCTCTTCTGCGATTCGCTCCGAGAGTGTTTTTCATTAAGCCTTCTGCCCTGGATTGTCGGTGCCTTTCATTTTCACGGGCTCGCACGCAGCCCTCCGTTCCTCGGGAAATTGAAAACATTCCGCTTCTCTGTTACCTGAATGCTTCCAGTTGCTGAGTGTGACCAACAGACTCCACGTTCACTGCAACTCTTTATACAACTGAAGCCACAGCGGCCGAAGCACGTTATGCCGATGAGGTCAGCCTGGTTCCACTGAATCTTATCTCCACTCTCTGATCGTTCTTTAGGGCGCACTGCGCGAACTTTGCGTATGGCGCGTAGATCTGAAGGGCGTAGGGGCATTCCGGGTGCGTCCGGACCTGATCCTCGCCTTAGCTGCCATTTCCAATGCTCGCAGGCCAACGCATCGGCAAGTGCCGAGGAAGGTTTTTACACAGGTTCGCCATGAACGATCTTCCCGCGAAGATTGAGCATGAGAATAACCACCTGTCCTTGGCAGATTTCGATATAGGGCTCGAGGTGGACAGGTATCTGGAAGCTTCACTCCGAGAAAACATACATCGTCAGCTGATTTTGCAGTGCTGAGGTTCGAGGCGTGCTTCTAGACACTGCGGGTTTGGAATGGGGCAGGGTTGTCTTCGGGTTTACGACCTGAGATTCCGTTACACTTGCAGGCTTAGGTACTTTAAGCACACGCCGAAGCCTGGGAAATCGACGGAATGTGAAAAAAACGGAGGGAGGCACCGAGACGGGTGATGTGTGTTGCGTGGTCGACCGAATCTGAGATAAACGCGAGATTCTAGGAGATGCGCGGAAGATGCGATCTGTTCGCTTGTAAATGGGGATAGCACCCTCGAACCCAGTTCTTTGCCACGCTGTACGAATTTGGCGCGGGCCGTGGATCAAGGTCTCACCTTTTCAAAGCCACAAAATCCATATCCACATTTTCGCGCCCTATAAAACCATCTCTGCCGCCATGTCGTTAGGGCCGCACCAGCATGTTTCCTCCCTCGCCCCCCGCCAGCGCCCCATCGGCCGAAAACGTCAAAATGGAATCCGAGACCTCCGACGTCAGCTCTCTCTCCCGCGCTCAACTGGTCGCCGCTCTCGAACCTATATCATCGACCCGCCCGTCGTGGTCCAACTGGGCGCAAACTTTCCACTGCACTCCCTCCGCACGCTTCGCTCCCCGCACTGTGCACGAATGCCGTCTCGCCCTTGAGCTCGCACGCCGTGACGGTCGCGTCTTGCGACCAGTGGGCATCGGGCACTCTCCGTCCGACTTGGCCTGCACAAGAGACTATATGCTCGACATGACGCGCATGAACCGAGTGCTCGAGGTGTGTCCGCACAATCGCGCCTTGTCTTCAATCAATCATCTCCCTCGCATAGATCAATGCTGCCTCCAGCTACGTCCGGGCGGAGGCGGGTATCACACTCGACGCCATACACTCAGCTCTAGGCCCGCATGGCCTGGCCATGCGCAACTTGGGCTCAATCTCAGACCAGACATTGGCCGGGATCGTCACCACTTGCACCCACGGATCCGGAGTCGACTTTGGCGTCATGTCAACCCATGTGATAGCCCTGTCTCTGCTGACACCGTCTCTTTCCCTCGTTCATCTCTCGCCTCGCGATCCGGATCCCAAGATACGCGACCTATTCACTGCGACCA
Organism: Mycena citricolor; assembly: GCA_963692855.1. Lineage (NCBI taxonomy): Eukaryota > Fungi > Basidiomycota > Agaricomycetes > Agaricales > Mycenaceae > Mycena > Mycena citricolor. Next base: position 181,980 of record CAVNYO010000171.1, on the reverse strand, counting down.
TTTGCGGGTTGGGCTCGACCGGTGTCATCATTGACATCACGCTCGAGGTCGAACCTGCTTTCAATCTCAGGGACGAGCATACATTGCGGCCTTTCGGCGAAGTCATAGACGAGCTGGACGAGCTGAAAGGGAAGGGGGAACATGTCCGGTTGTGGTGGTTTCCAGCAGTGGGCCAGGTCAAATGCAGTGTTGCCGACCGGACCAAAGAAGTGCGTCGTCACCGTTTCGGATTTGCTCCTGTTCTCACACGCCCTGGTGCCTAGCCTCGGCGGCTGCCATTCTCTGGATGGACCGCATGGTTCTGGGATGCGGTCATTGGCTTCCATGCGATTCAGACTATGCTGGTCTTCAGTCGCTTCCGAGTGTTCTCCGATGCCGCTCCCATCGCTCCAAGCCAGTCTCCGAAGACCAGTCGGCTATTTTCGGCGCTATTGTGGGGTCCCCGTCACGTTCTGGCCCCCCTGCACCACTTCACAAAAAACGCGCACATCTACGCATGCCGGTTGGCGCTCTGGATGGGCGGGAAGCACAGCGTGACGGTCAACCGTAGCGATCTGGTGTTCAATATCGAATGTCGGGTAGGTCTCCGCAAATCTTACTCCCTCGGGCTTCTTTGTTACCTATTTTGGGCTGCTTCGGATGACATCGTTTCGGGATTACTGATTCTTACCCGCAGTACCCTCAACACACCACGGAATGGGCGGTTCCCTCTGCAAATGCGAAAGCTTGCCTCCTAGAACTCAATCAGTGGCTTGAGGAACAGAGGGTGACTGATGGTGTGAGTTCCGCTCATCTCCCCTCCTCCGCAACCTGAACTGACTGTTCTGCAGCCTTCGTCTCGACCGCATTTTCCCATTGAGATCCGATTTAGTAAGGCGGACGACCTGTGGTTGAGCCCTAGTAACGGCGTCGAGACGTGCTGGATCGGAGTTGTGGTGTTCAAGTGAGCATTCTACTTCGTTCAATGCCCGTGCCTGACAGCATCATCAGACCGTACAACCTTCCAGTGCGGTACCAAAACCTGTTCTCCGCGTTCGAGAGAATCATGGAAGCGCATTCGGGCCGACCGCATTGGGCTAAGGCGCATCATTTGACGCCGCAGACTACACAAGCGATGTACCCCCAACTCGGAAAATTCCTGGCAGTCTTGCGTGGCGCTGATCCGGAGGGAATTCTACGAAACGAGTACGTCGAACGGCACCTACTCTCTCGGGACCATCCGGAGGCGTTTTGGGGGAGGGAGTACAAGCTGCGGAATGGACCTCCGCGTCTCTCACGGCCTTGGCTCGCTCGATCGGACTGGCGCCACGATTGGCGCATTCCACCACCACCTTCCCACGTCGCCCAACTCAAAGCGGACAGGGCGGCCCGGGTCGACTGGACAATCGCAGACCAGTCTCTCCCCTCCTCAGACTCGGAGTCGGATGCCGAGACCTTGGCAGAACTCGATGTTCCCCAGTGCGCTAAATACTAGCCACTGACCCATACGAAAAGTATCTTAGACAAGCAGCACTGCCGCAACGGATTGATTGTCTGCTAACTATGTCGTATTTCGCAGTTCTGATAAGTAGATTGTTGTAAACTCATCATATGCCCAGCTGTTGCTGGATGGACTCGCGAACTCTTCTCTCATATTCGGGCCGGTTGTCACGATACAGCTTGCTGCAGTCAACGCTCGCAGGGGACTCGAGATTGGGCTCTGAGTCCATTGTCAGAGAGAGCGGGAGTCGGCACGACATACGATTCATACGCACCGGCCAACATGGAGATCACACTCAGAATAACCTTCTCGACACTCTGCACCGGGCTCCAGCGCTCCGATGCCTGCTCGTACTGCATCGGGTCGTCTCCCGGTGTATGCAAGATCGAGATGCAGACCGTCCCGTCCGGGTAAACTAGAGTGCCAGACATCAGTCTCAATTCGCCGATTGATCCAAGGGGGCCCTGGTCTTGTCTTGTGAAGATGGGGATGATCGGCGCTGGATACACAGATGGATCCCGCTTTGACAGGCTGTTCCATCTGCGAAGCACGACGGCTATGCATCGGCTGGCCGGGCTGATCGTGGAATTGCGGGGGGGAAACAGCATCGTACGAGAACAAGTGATGGCGACCAGGGACCGGGCACAAGCACAAGACACGTACTATTGGGATGGAACAGCGGCGGGTCAAACTTCATTTTGAAAGGGGATAGCGGGTAGTCGGAGGGCTGGGACCGCGAGCCGGTGAGCAATTCATAACCAAAGCCGCGCACGGAAGAGCAGACTCACGAAAGTCAGTTTCGCCGCGAACACCCCGCCTTCCTACACACTTTCAACAGCCGGTCTAGCGGCAGCCGAGGAACATACAAATGGAGTGTCCTGGGGCCCGGAGATGAGCGCCTCCCAGGTGAAGAAGTCGCTCTCAGTTATAGGCCCTTGATTTCAGATCGGGACGAGCACACGGTTGCAGGGATCCGGGCCTGGGCGCACCAGCAGTGAACATCCCATCGGGTGATCCTGTGTGATTGGTGGCCGTGTGAGACCGGTCTCTGGAAGCACACGTAGCGTATGACCTGACCTCCAGATGTGAGCTGTCGGTACTCCGTCATGAGCCGCCGAAGGGCGGTGGAGGAGTTGTTGCTGCGCGAGTTCATCGTGGTGATGGATCGAGGAGTGCGCTGATGGCCGCGGCATCAGATGAGAAGCAGCCGGGATCAGAAACCACTCTAAACGCTTAAGATTATGGGTCACGTAGGGCTACAGTTCCAGAAGTGGATATCTATGGTACATTTGATATCATGGCCGCCGACACAACATATAAAATCATTAGGCATCATCGAGAATCAGACGGGGAACAACGTTCATCGCCATGAGCTTGGCACAAAAATTAGCGAGGAGAAATGCGGCCGGGAGACCTGTGGATGAGCGCCCACCTCTTGAAAAAGCAACTTGGCTGCGTATGGGATGGTGAGCTGCGCCATTTTCTTGGAACTCTTGCAGAATGGACACCAGCCATTGTAACCCATGAGACCACACTTTGAGCATGCGTTCACTTCAAACTTGTCTGACGAGATCATCAGCCGTTCAAGAAGAAGTTGAGTTGCGCCATAACCGATAAGACAATCGCGTTCCATCTCTCCTAGCCGCAATCCCCCTTCCCTGGATCGACCTTCCGTCGGCTGACGCGTCAGTGTAGCTCGCGGCCCCCTGCAGTGACTGAGCCGTAGAAACCGGAAGGGAGAACACCGGCACCTACCTTGCCCTGGCATGCATTTTATCCATAACCATGTGCTCTGAAAGAGGCAAACTGAGATAGAGTTGGACAAAAAAGGAACCAGCTGACTGAGTTTCTGGTATCACAGAGTTGGCGTTTAGTCCAAGTCTGGGTTGAGCGTTCGCACCTGATAGTAGATGGGTCCGAAATAAACGTAGGCCTCGAGCGGCTCGCCAGTGATGCCACTGGTCAGCATGTCTTTGCCCGCATAGCTAAACCCGTTTTCCACCAGAATGCGGCTCATATCTTCAACCTAAACGAAGACGGTTACAACCGAATCAGACACCGGGGACGAAAGCCACCTTGGAGCCACCAAATGCGGTCCCGTATTGCAGGGTCCCGCTCAAGACACCTGCCTTACCGGCAAGAAGTTCGATCATTTTACCGACGGTCATGCGCGAGGGGAAACCATGCGGATTCATGATAGTGTCTGCGAGGATCAGCTCGGTAGGTTGCCGACACACAGCGACGAGAGACGGCCAACCGGGATTGATTCCATCGTCATTAAACGGCATGTCTTCTTGGTTGACAATCAGCCCGCACACTCCCTTTTGTCCGTGACGGGAAGAGAACTTGTCGCCGAGCTCCGGCCTCCGAGTTTGTCGAATGAGCACCTTGATTAGCGTCTGGTCATTTTCCGTGTCACTGATCATGACCTTGTCGATGTTGCCTGCAACGGGCGACTTGTAAGTCATCGGCGTGTTCCGGTAGGGAACCGTCGCCGCCTGGCCGACGAAAGCGTCGTCGGAGGCGTTGTTTGGGGATTGTTTGTTGACGTATACATCCCCTGGATCGACGCGTTCCCCGACGCCGGCGAGCCCGTCCAACTGGATAATGTCGTACTTTTTAGCGACGGTGCCCGGGTTGTTCTCGTCGGGTGGGGCATCGGCCAGCCGGTCAAAGCTTGGTAACGGTTGATCGCAGTACCGGACCGAAGACACGGCGACTCACGTGCCATTGGGATACTTGCGAATCAGAGTCGCATTCTTGCGCAGAACTTGGCATCTGCCGTAGCCGCGATCGAGACTAGACTGAGTGAATGGCAATCAGTGGCGTCCCCGAGAACAAACAAGACCGACCCTGTTTAAGATCAACGCGTCCTCGATGTCGTAGCCTGAATAACTCATCACCGCGACGGTCGCGTTCTGCCCGGCCGGAAGTCGATCATAACCGACGAGCTCGATCGTCTTGGTCTTGACCATGGGCTGTTGCGGGTAAACCGACAGATATAGCAAGGTGTCGATCCGATTGAGCTGGTTGTAGGCAATCGCGCCGATCGCTTGCTTGCCCATGGCGCACTGATATGTGTTTCGCGGAGATTGATTGTGATGGGGATACGGAATCAGCCCGGCCACTGCCCCCAGCAGCGTGAACGGCTCGATCTCGAGATGTGTCGTCGCCGGAACAATGTCTGTCTCATACAGTGCAATGTAAGTGTCGTTCTCCTCGTTGACATCCAGATATTCGACCAGGCCTTTGCGCAGAAAGTCGTCGAATGTCACAGCGCCCTTTTTTAGAAGCTGGTGTGTATGTCAGCACTGCCGAGAACAGCTGGCAGGACGGAAGATACCGAGACATGTTCCGACGTGACTCGAGGCCGCTGGTTTTCCACGATGATCATCGGTCGACAGATCCGTCCTCCGTCACTGGCGATGTGCACGGCTCGGTGATGGTGGTTGATATACACACTGACGAACTCGCTCATCCGCCGCGCACGGCGGAGCCGTCTGAGCTGGGCAACGAATCGGGCGGGGTACCGGGTCAAGCCGATGATGGTGCCGTTGACGTTGACGACAAAGGTGTGCGGGCCGTAGATCTCAGTGCCAGTAGCCAGGTTGATGTCTGGCACATCTGAGCGGCACTCGATATAGACTGAGCTCCCACTGACCTTCGACGCCGAGCATAAAGGCAAGCTGGATGATTGGCTCCTCCTCGACATCTGTGGTGATGTGTGTCATGAGCGCCAAATTCTTGACGAGCCCGCATGCCTCTCCTTCTGGTGTGTCACTCGGACAGAGCATCCCCCACTGACTTGGCTGCAGGGCACGGGGCCCGCTGACCTTCCGAGTCTTCTCGAACTGGGAAGATATCCGAGTCATCATACCTAGCGCAGCGATGAAACTCAGTCGGCTGAGCACGTGGGTCACCCCGGCACGCTCCATCTTGAACCGCTTCAGGGACCAGTTCCCAGTGGAGATCGCGCGGGTGAAGCCGGCCGTGAGATGATCCGCCTGGAACTGCATCGTGTTGAACGCATCGAATTCGTTTGTCCTCGACTGTTTCTTCAACACCTTGTCGATGGCAGATTTGAGATTCGCGTTGTACGTCTTGAATAAGTCCTCGAAAAGAAGCGCAAGAAGCTGCCCTGCCCTGCACACGAGTCTCAGCATAATGCAAACGGCGCCAGATGACGGACAAACAATTCAAGGCGCTTGTTTCCGACATAATCTCTGTCATCGACCATCTTCTCATCTTCCATCGCCATCAAAACCCGGCGGGTCATCGTAGCCACGAAGATCGCTTTGGCACGAAGATCCATTGCGCGAACTGGCACATGCGCTAGCACGATCGTGGCAAGCGCCTCGAGCGCATCTTCCCACGCCGGGCGACGAGGGCCCATTACTTTCCGGTTAACCTTGACTCGTGTGCCAATGTATTCCAACGCTTGCTGGCGCGTGAAGATGCCAAGTTTTGCCGCTTCTTCCATGCTGGCCGAGAAGGCCACTTTGTACGCCTCGGTGTTACCAGCAGTCAGGAGCAAAATTTCCTTGTCTGATTGGAAACCCAATGCTTTCAGTGCGATGACGATAGGGATGTCCTCATGCGTGCAATTGTGTCGGAGGTAGATCTTGCCCTTCTTCGTCAGAACGTAGGTTTTCGATTTAAGACCGCCGTGCGTAGATCTGCGTGTGAAGGGTGAGAACATCAACTCGCATGGTCACTCAGCACGCACGATGTACAGGACGCCTGCACAATGCCCTTGACAGTGTCCCATTCGACGATGATCCGATTCTTGCTCAACTGCTCCTGCACGAGAATGACCTTCTCCGTGCCCTTGACAACAAAATACCCTCCGGGGTCCAGCGGACACTCGGACATCCCTGCTAGATCCTGGTCGGTTTTGCCAGTCAACACGCATTTGTTACTGCGCAGCATAATGGGCAGTCGCCCGATCTTGAGAGAACGCTGGACGATGCTCTTCCCCCGAGTGTAGTGAATGGTCACCACAATGGGCGCGCTGTATGTGGTATCGCGAAGCCGGCATTCATGCGGAGTGACCGGTCGTTGGGTATGCGCCAGGCCTGCATCGTCGCGATCCGGCAGCCCAACCCGGATATCCGTATACTTGAGCCAGAACCGCGGGTCGACATCTGACGTGACCTTGTTATTAGCTTTAACGATGTTTTTGATGTCGGTGTCAACGAAGTAGTTGAACGAGTCAATGTGCTGCTTCACTAGTCCTTTGACCTTGAGGAACGCAGGGAGCAGAAGCCATTTATCCTTGACGTGGATTTAAAACACAGTTGATCCAACAAGAGCTCGCTCCCCCGCACCTCGACTTTCTTAATTGGATCGGTCAGACCCAGTCCGTGCCAGTTTTCTCCGGTAATCTGATCCCATTCGCTTTCCTCCTCCATGACGTCCATGATGTTCGGATTATAAGGCCACGATAGCAACTCCTGTTCGAGACCTCGGAGGCAGGCGGTATATGTCCACGGTCACTGTGTGCAACGACCCAGAACTGAGGTTTGGGTGTCCCAAAATGGGAGGAGAGAAGAAAAGCACGTGCAGACGCGGTCACGAGATTGTGTATGTAGTCCGTGACATTTACAACAGATTTGAACTGAGATTACTTATGTATGTGAGCCACGAGAAGCGATGCCAGATACACTACGTTGGAGATGAATGCTAATAGCCGCCCTGCCCCTGACCATTGGTCCCCCATGATCCATCACCCCAAGCACCTTCCATGCCATATTGCTGGTCCGCCCAGCCAGCGCCGTTGAACGCAGGATTATATGCCATCCCCATGCCCATTTGACCCAACATCCCGTTGGAGCCCATTCCGGCCCCGTTCAGTGCCATCACACCGTTATTGATGCCCATCCCGCCGGCATTCAAACCCATTCCTGCACCGGGCATAGCCATCATTCCCGGCCACTGACCGTGCATCATCCCTTCCGCGCCACCCAGCATGCCCATCCCATTCATCGGTATCCCCATCATCATCTGGGGCATTTGGCCCATCGGATTCGGCACGAATCCAGCCCGGTTCACCGCAGCAAAGCGCGGCCCCACATTCGCACCCGGGACGTGATTTGCCTGCGCCTGGAGGGAGCCGGGTCTCACAGGTGACTTGGGCCGCAGGGCGTCTATCTCAGATGTGGTAGGAACAACCATGCGCCCCCCAGCTGCAAGGACCTTGATGTCCGCATCCCATGACTCGAGATTCCATGGCCGGGCGACCGCTCCTTCCTCGGAATAGACAGTGCCCGTCCCATCCGGGTCCAGCCCCAAACGTGACTCCTGCCCGGAAGCCAAGGCAGTTACCCATCCTCGGCGCAAGGATGTTGGTGCTCGCCCGAAGAGCTCCAGTCTCCGCGTTCCAAGGCAAAAGTTTTCGATCAGGCTGTACATCTCTGGAGGTTTCCGAGTAGGATCGGCGTCGTCCCCTTCCCAGAAGATCACGTCGGTGTCTGAGAACCATGAACACTAGATCAACATAGTCGCAGGGAGTCCACATACCCACATTACAGTGAACGAACCAACTATCCGTCGAGCGCCGCACTGTGCCACGAATGCCAATCAGACAATGCTGCTTCGTTCGTGTGAGAAGAGAGGTGGTCGGAGGATCGGTCTATGCTTCATATGAATAGTGCGACACCAAGACAGACTCGAGGAAACTGACACCTGGGCCGTTATTTGTCGTTTTATTGGTCTTGACCCAAACTACATCCTCACAGCGTCGATAACCCCACTTGGCCAGGACCTCCCGCCCCATTTCCAAAGCCTCTCCAGCACCACTTCCGACCCACAAAAAGACGAAACTAGGATCCGCCGCCAGTGATGAGATAGGTAGATTCTGAAGATCGTCCCACGAGAACGATGAAGAGAACGGAGGGTCGATAAGAATCACGTCGAATTTGGCCGGATGCACAGTGTGTAAGGCAGAGAAAGGTAGATAAGTCGGTGCCACGGAATGATTGTTGACCGACGCCTTCTTCAATGACAAAAGGCGTTGCTGCTTTGGATACCTGAGCGGAAAGTCAAGAAGGAAGTCAGAAAGCCACGCCGACACACGCACTCCTCGAACCGGTGCTCAGGTTCAGATCCCAACACCCAGTTCTGCGGCCACTCCCCACCATCGACGTATCTCTGCGAATAGTCGTTGCGAATAGTCTCCTCCTCAGGGACATAGTTCTTGTACCGAGCAACGCGTGCACGCTTGGCAGGCGGCAGATCCATTCGCATTGGAGGCGTCACTACAGCCGGAGCAAAGGCAGGAATAACATCGTGATCGTCCAATGGGGAACTCGGCGGAGAGTCGAGTAGTGGTAGTTGTAGGAGATCATCAGCAGGAATGTGAAGAGATTGGAGTTGGCGCCGGTGCGCTTGCTGTGACGAGCGAACTCTTTGGATGAGCGCAGAGTGAGCAGCCAGCAGGTCATTTGCGGAGCTGATTATCTCGACCGTAGCTGCCATAGTCCAGCATACCAGTTGTAGGGAGTAGAAGGACAGCAATGCTTATGTCACCATCGCGGTCAGCTGGTCATAATCGCCGCGTTGTCAGTCACCCAGTCATAGCGCTCCAAAGAAGGAGCTTGTAAAGGAGCCACGATAGACTAGAGAGCAATACGGAATACAAGAGACTGCGCGTATACAATGCGATATAGTCAGTTATCGCATGATTAGCAAAATTTATGGGTATCGAGTCCGAGCTTGAGTCTAGATTCCCCGACTCCTCTTGTAGTCCGCGAGAAGATTGGGAACATCCTCTTGAAGAGATGACTCGGGCTCCCACGTTCTTTCTGAGTACCCCCACCAAGAGACAAGATACTCGAAGGCGGTCCCGTGCCCGCGTTTGTTCTTTGATGGCCGCACTTGGAGGATCTCGTCGACAATGTATCGCTTCTCCACGCTCACGGCTGCTTCCCTGGGTCGCCACTGCTGCCTTCGCTTCGATCCCCAGGCTTCCGGAAGAGCAGGCACGGGCGGAAGACCCGCTGACGATGGACTGAATAGCGCCCTGAGCCCGGTGCGGCTGCCGATACCCTTGATCATGGGATGTGCCTTTCGGGCATACTTGTCCACCTCACACACAGCATGCTCGAAATCCGCAACGTCAAGCTCGTGCTCGTCGCCGAAAGGATCTCGTAGGAACGAGAACTGGAGTCCGCGCGATCGAAACTGTTCTCGTTGATTCTCCACCATCCATCGCAGAATGTCCGATTCAATGTCCGGCACCTGGCCTCTAGCTCTCTTCAGACTGGATCCAAACATTTTCGTCAGACCAGACAAAGCGCCAGGGCCAGCAACCACGAAATCGTTTGCCGAGAAGTCGAGGAGCTCGGAATAGGAAAGGGCGAGGAAGAGCTGGTATGCGCTGAATGCCGCCATCCCAGGGTACGCGGCGATGGTCTCATAGACGTCGGCAGCATAGCAAGCATTGGCTAGCGACTTGGGGAGTTCGTCCATGAGGATCTGGAGCAACTGGAGATGTCGCATATGGTTTGCCTTGTATTCAATCTGCACCCCGATTTTCATGTACGCGCCCGTGAAAAGCGTCGTCCCAGCAGCGCTCAAGACTGCGTCATACTTGTGCAGATCGAATTCCGTCCAGACAAGCCTTCCACCAAAAGCGGCGAGGAGTAGCTGCCACGTCTCGATCTTGTTGAAGCAGTTGAAGAGCAGGATACGGAAGAGCGTTTCCGTTCGGTCAGGGGAGCCCTTCTCGATGACATCCGTGACGACGAATTGAGAGGTTCGGTCGAGCACGCGATAGGCATTGCAGAACTTGTACTTTTGCAGTATCTGGTCTTCTGTCCACCTGCAGGCGCAGGCGACAGTTTCAGACACGCGTTTTTTTAGCAGAAGACTTTTGATTGTACTCACGGTGCAGATCCGCCCGCTCGACGTCTGTCATCGACAGATTTCCTCTCGGACAGCCATACCCACAAGGTGTCGAACACCGCTGTCGTCTTCAACCGCTGCCCCGCAACTTCAATGGAAGTCCCATGCCCCAGCAACGACGTGCTTTTTGACTTCCTCTTCAGACGACGAGGTTGCGGGGTCGAGTCGGGATCCATTGGTGGTGTTGGTGACTCATGGCGGCAGGCGGAACGTGTGGATGTTGAGAGCTCGGTCGTTGAATCATGAAGTGGCCGGGTGTCGATCACATCCAGATGTGTACAGTGATCATGATGGTTGGTGAGTGTTGTGAGCTGTGGTGCAGAGGATTTCAGCTCTGCACGAGTTGGGAAATGACGGATTGCAGGCATGGCAAAAATGGCCTGGCTATGGTTATGCACTCCTTATGCTTGAGGGTAACAGCAAAGCAGGCAGTAGCAAGTGCTTTTTAAGTGCTAATTTGCGTTGCAGCACTACGCTCTTGGATTTAACAACTGTAAGGGCAACCTCAAGGGGTTCACCTGACAACACCCTGAATAGATGTGTATGAACATGTTGTGAAACACACAGACCACAGTAGTAGTGATTCAAAAAACCCGAGCGCGTAATGAAAGTGAAAGCAAGAAAGAAAAAGAAACTAGACAAAGACAAAGAAATTTGCCGTCAGATGGCTTTCTCACGCCGCTAGCGATGATTTACGTTCCACGAGGCATATACATACATACTCAAAGACAAAATGAGAATATTGATATTTCTGCTTGAAAACCGTGCTGTCAGAATGGGAAATTGAGTGTAGGGGTGCGAAACTGGTTTGATGGGGGCTTTCATCCGCTCCGTCGTGAGTCGACCCAGATGCAAGTCGTCGACTGCCAGAGTATAGGGTCCCGACCAAGACAAGCGCTAAGCGTGATATACAAAAGTCCTCGAGAAGAGATCGAGTCAAACGAAACAGATAGAATTTGGGAGAGCAACGGCGTTTCAAGCGCATGGAAAAGACCAACAGGACACGACGGGTCGGAGCAGACGTTTGCGTGAGAAGTGTTCTTGCGAGTCTCTGCGAGGGATGAGGCCATGACGGGTGAGGGCCGGCGTGCCGGTGATGAGGGAAGAAAAGATATATCGAACAAGTGGTAGAATGACTTTATTGCTGGGTCGATATTCGCAGCGCAAACATCAGGCCGCCTGCCTGCTTGATCCAGAGACGTCGATTTGGGGCGTTTGTGAGTTGGCGGTCTTGAGCAAGAGGTGTGAGACGGATGCGTCGAGCAGCGCCGCTGATAGACCAGTTCCGTGACGATGACCCACGGTGAATTCCCAATGCTCAACAGCCAGCTTGATGCCGAAGCCGTCTCAGTCTTCTCAGTCTTTTCATTTCTTCCACAAAAAAGACAGAGGGATGTCATCAGATACCGACGGACTGCACTGTGCCCTGCCAGCGTGAGCGAGTAATGGAACGTCATCGTCGGGATTTTGATGATGGGAGAAGCGATAGAAAATCTGGGGAGCGGCACCGTACATAACATGGAAGAGGATGAATCTCTCACTTTTCGTCCTATGGCCTGGGTGTCCAGGTGAAGATGTATCCAGTCAATTCTCAATAGCAATCACGAGAGTTTCACCGCCACACGGCACCTGCACTGCACGTGATCTAACGCGCCTTGTCCTTGTCGACGTCCCGTTCTGCATTCTCTATTCTTGTGTCGAATCCACCTTCCCCTCGGGCTTCCTTTTCTCTTTCAACAACGTGGAATAGTGACCCGTCGGGCCAGATGGAGACTATCAGCCGCCTCCGGGTCCTGCTCATGCGTGCCTTCGCCGGCGAAGGGGGCGAGGAAGTGATGGACGAGTTGATGGCACACAAGACGTGTCTCCTGAACCTGTTTGAAGTAGGTGGGAGGAGCGCTGCGGAGCAGAAAGAGCTAGAGGGCGGTGAGTTGGTCTGCGATCGTGTTGTGTGTTCTTGTTCCCGTTCTGCCCAAGTTTTGGGTCTGAAGTTGAACTGCGCATGGGCCGCCTCGTTTCGTGCGGCTCTGTTTTGATCGGAGGACGAATCTTTGGCTCCACCTGGAAAGACGCGGACGAAACGTTGTCTGGTATCTACGCGGGCAAATTGGTTGTGTGCGCTACATTGTGAAATCTCTCACCGCGCTGGACCCCGTTCTGGCTTTCTTCGACTCGAATATTCATTTATTCGATGTCTCTGGCTCTTCATTTCTGATTACCCCGCGTTTCGATCTACAGCTTATCTCGTACAGGCAAAACAACATTACCTTCCGGCCATACTCTGAGCGTCAATGCCGACTTCACGCGCCAGGCCCTCTTCGTCTCCCAGCAGCTGGAAGTTTCGGAACGCTACATCGCAGGTATTCTACACGCGCTGACTGTCTCCTCACCGCACCTGCATACCCAGCCTGTCCAGTGCGTGGAGGGCGCAATCGACGAGTACCATCTGCGCCGACGGCACCTTGCTGATTCGCTTGTGTACCTGCTGCAGGCGACCGAGGCCGTTTCCCGAGGGGAGGCAGAGGGAAATATCATCTTTCAGCGCGCGGCGGAGTTTGTATACTTCGATCTATTTTCAACGGAGGGTGGATTGGCACCCAAGATCATAAAAGAGCTGCAGAATCTTGGGGTCCTGGTGGCTAAAGCAGAAGCCGCAAAGAAAAATGCGAGAACTGGAACCATCCCCCCAACCGGGCAGAGTGTGTGCTTTCTTTTTTCAGTGCGATCACGCGCTTACAGGATCGATGCAGCTGGAGTTGTCCCCGCGCTCGGGGCCACCGTCTTCCAGGGACATTCCGAATCTCTGCAATACGAACGACGGCAGCTCGGGGCTACCCTTCCACTTCTGGCCCGTCTCGGATTGCTCAGCTCTGCAGACGTCGAAGCAATCGTGCAATGGCTCGTGGGCAACCCTAACCAACCTTTGACATTCTATCTGCTGACAGCTGTCTTCAACGCACTGGACCCAGTGGACCCAGAATACGAACCCGATACGAAACGGGCTGGACTGGCCACCCAAATGGTGGCATGGATGACAAGGAAATTGTCGCCGACAAACCAGGAATGGAAAGAAGCAGGCCTCAAATCCGCAGTGCTGCTAAAGTGGACATTGTTTGTAACCGACGCTCGACATCGCAGTCCGGATCTGGAAACCAAGGCCGGATTCAAGACCGAGGAACTGGAAACACAGATTTGGAATGCAATCCAGGGAGATGCGCTAACGTATTTGCTGATGGCGCTGGCACAGCTGTATCGATCCTCCCCTCTTCTGCCCTCCATTGTGCGCTCTCTTCCGCCACTGAACACAGAGCAGACTGAGTGGCGGGAACTTCCGGCACCCGAATTTCTCCAGAGCGTATACGATGCGTTCGAGGTGCTCGTCCGGAGTCTGATCCTGCATGCGTCATCTGAGCTGCGCAAAATCAAACAGCGGCAGGAGGACATCGTATTAGCGTCGAGGGGGCAACAACCACAGCAGGCGCCGGCAAGAAGCGACATCGCAGTTCTCTATTCGTTCATTGGGCTCTTGTATACTGCGCTGCCAGCAGAAAGGGCGCTGCAATTCTGGGGCTCGACGCCACATACTTCTACCCCAACATACATGGAACTGGTCGAATCGAGCACTGGTCGGCTACCCGCATTTCTTCAGTGGGCAGTGTGGTCGGCCCAGCCACATTACATGGCATTGTACGATATGTTGGCTGGGCTGGCCAACGGCACCCAATGTGCAGAGCTCGCGCACAACTTCATGGCTCGCGGAAGCGGCGAAGTCATTCCGGGCTCGTCGGTGGGCGGCGGACAAAGCGTGTCGTGGGGCATGGTGTTTGGGATCCTGGAGTCTTGGGCACAGCCAGGGACACGTCCGCCGCCATCCCATCAGCAAGCGAACCAATTCCAGCAATCGGCGCCGTCGGTACCCGCCCAGATCGCGCCCCACGATGTGTTGCTCGCCCAGTCATTCTTGCGGCTTCTGGCCGCGGTGGCATCGCATTCTGTTGCTGTGCGGAAAGCAATAGCCGGACACGCCGGGTTCCGGGCCATTCCAACGCTGCTGAGCCTGATCCCTCAAGGCGTGCCTCTCGAACTCAAAGGCGCCATCTTCGACACGGTGGCGGCATTTTGCCGCCCGGCGCCAGGTGCCGGGGCTGTTGGTGCCGAGATATGCCGCAGTGTGTGGATATTGATGGAGCGACTGGAGGTTATCAATGTTCGCGGCGGTGGCCCGGGCAAGGGCGTCGAGGTCGAGTTGGACGAGGTCGAGGCTGTGCACCGCGTCTACCCCGCCACCATTCCGTTTTTGCGGCTATTGGCGACGCTGATCCACACGCCCAAACGCATTCCGTTGCGCGAGAGGACGCTGGATGTCGCCTATGCTTCAGTCTCTGGAAGCAAAGCGCCGTTCGTCGCGTTCGTTGTCGACAACGTCTTTGCGAATATCCCACGCAGGGAATATGCCGTACCTGCTGACCGCTGGGAGATCAACGACTTGTGTCTGACTTTTGTCGAGCGATGTTTGGCCAGTTTCGATGTGGAGAGTCTGACTCTAAACAGCACTGCGGAGAATGTCCTGGCGCTGCTGATGCATCCCGGCTACGATCTCCTCGCGCGGCTGCTCACTCCGAATACAGCGTTCCACAAATCCGTCATGTCATATGTGCTTGAGGGTCTGCCTGGTTTCGACCGAGCGTTTGACGAGGAGGAGCCCTTTTTCGCAAGCACCATCGTTCGGGTGATGCGCATTGTGCTGAGGGTGCTCGAAGCTCAGGATGTATTCCTGGACGTCCTGGTCCCCCTTATCCAGCAACTCGATCCATCTACTCTCAGTGGCCATGCTGTGCATCCCAGATCGCACTACACCCGACTCGACACAGCCATCGGATACACGGACAATGTCGCCCCTGCGCTCGCTGCATACGTCACCACGTTCCACAGCCACGTCGAACTGGCCCTGTTGTCCGTCAAAACACTGGCTATTCTCGCCAAACCGCTGGGAGGCGGGGTCATCGAGAGGAGCGACGAGTCGGATCGGATCATGGCTGGTATGTTGTTGCGCGACGACTCTGCGTTCTGCTGTTTCATTGACACCCTATGTACAGGCTACACTGCGATTCTCGACAACACGGAATCCGTCGAAGACCCTCTGGAAGCCGAATCCACCGCAGACAAGTACACCGGTGCAGGAGCCGAGGATCCATCGCTCGCTCATGAAGCGGCGCTCCAGCAAGCAACGCGGCTGGCGGTTCTGCAGCTGTTCGTGCGCAACACGGACAGTCGCGCGTCGTACCCAAATCTCGCCCACTTCTTGCTGTTCGGAAGCCCCAACAATAAAGAGGGCATCCAGGACCCCCATGCGCTGGGCTCGTCACGGACATGCATCCATTCTCTGTTGGATCTCGTCAACGAGGGTGTCCCTCGACTGAATGCTGCCAACGACGATGAACGAGACGACGACGGTATATCGGGGCCTCCGCTGTTCCAATCCCTTCCCTCGCTGGCGGAACCAATGTACCACGTGCTCTACCAGCTGTGTGTGCATCCGCGCACGTCCGAGTTTGTCATGCGGTACCTGCGGACCAGAGAAGGTTTCTTTGCGCGCCAAGTGGCAGGTGTTCCTTGTCTCGTCCCTTCCATTGGCGACGAAGACGAAGACAACGAAGACGGCGACGAATCTGGGACAATTCAGGTCATGTACACAGACGGATCGCGCGTGCTGACCACGGTGCCGCAGTTGACGTCGTTTTTGCGGCTACGAAGCTGGATATTCGATCTTGTGTCCACCGAGATGCACGTGTTGTCCGGCAAAACGCGATGGAAAGGCGTCGACGATGTGCTGGGCGTGCTGTTCGGTGTCCAGAGCTCATCCGCCGTCTTCGCCGATCTCGCGCAAACGTCACTGCGACTGATCGAGTTCGGCCTGAGCCTGTCGTTCGACTGGGCCGACTCCCTGAGCGTGCAGCCGCTCGAGCTGCGTTACCTCGTGTCGTTGCCCTTGAATACGTGTGTGCGGCTCGACGCCGACGGGTGCGAGATCGTGGACCGGAGCGCGCTACTTCTACTGCTGGCCGCTGCGCGCAGACAGCTGACGCAAAACCAGATTCAGACAGAAAAGCAGCTGGCGGAGCTGCACGCGGAGATCACGTACATCCTCGAGTCCTGCGCGGTCGAGAACCACCGGCGGCAGGTGGCGCATGCGCGAGTCGCTTCGTACGATGCTTGGAAGCGGCTGCTGGATGTCGTGCTCCTCAAGTGTTTCGACCGGGTCCCCGCGGACCGCCGGGAGCCGATTCTGCTCGAGGTCCTCGGGACGCTGTTGAAACAAATCGCCACAGTCGATGACGATCAGAGCAGTATCTTGCTCAGCGAGGCAGTCGTGACGTGTGTGACGCGCCTGCGCGACGAACGGCGCGTGCAGGTTCTCCACGGCCGGCGGGGAATGCCGGTGGACCGGCTGGCTGCGATTCTGAAGACGATCCTGGAGTGCGTGGCGGACAATGTGGAGCTGGTGCGCGGCAACCTCTATGCCGCAGCCGGGCTGGTTGTCGGTGACGGCGAGTTGGTGTCTCTTGGGGACTCCCTGTCGCATGTAGATCGCCTGGTCAGCACCATCGCTCGCGACGCGATCGACGGGTCGGAGATCTGGCAGACTGTTGCGTTCATGCTCCTCGACTCTCTGCTGCGGCTGACATCACATACGCCGATCCTGACGCCTCTGTCCAAGTACGGTATCCTCAGCAACTTTGTGCGCGGGCTGCGAGATTCCGATGGCCGGCTGGGCGATATATTGAAGCCAGACCCGGATGATCTGAACGCACTGTATGTCTATGAAGCGAAGATGAGCTTGTTCATCCGGGTGGCGATGACCAGGGCTGGGGCTGAGCGCTTGGTCGAGGCCGGGGTTGTATCTGTTTTGGCTGGGTGTGACTATGTCGACAAGCGGCCGGACGGGGATGTCAGTTTCGTCGGTGAGTCCGTATTCATCGAGCCTTTTCACATTCTCATAGACACAGACGCGAGCACCTTCCTTCCTTCTGCGACGCACCGATATCATCAACTGTTGCTCCCCGCACTCCAATTGGTCTGCGCGATCGTGGCCACTCTGGGAACAAAACACAGCACGGCCTCGAGCGAGGCGCGCGAGTTCCTTGCTGGCCACAGCGCGAGTGTAGTCATTCTCCTCAAGTCTGACGAATCCGAGCTCGACGGGCTTGCGGTCGTCGAGCAAATGCGACTTCTTGTGTGGCTGTGCGCAGGGCTACTGCCTGGTGTCCCAAAATCTGAGCTCGTGCGTGGTCTGATTTGTTTTCCCTGTCATGTCGCGCTGACACCACTGGTGCACAGCTCTCGCCGCATTCTGGGTTCGGGGCAATCCACGGAGCAATCCTCAGTCTGGCTGCAAAGAGCCTCGGCGGGCGATCGCTGCTGGCGGGTGTGACACCGCAGACGGACGCGGAACTGCTGGTCGTCTCCCAGTCGCCTTCGAAGTTCGACGCGCTGAAGCGCCAGAAAGAACGCGTTCTGCGGAGGAGCATAGTGGAGTACCTGGGCTCAGCGAGCGAGTTCACCGAGGCTGAGATTGTGCCGGTCCTGTCGCCTGTCGTGGTTGTGCCCAGGGGAGATAATCAAACCCGGTTCATTGGTACGTGTCTGCCTGCGTCTCTGAGACCAATCTAATGTAATATTTGCATCGACAGCAACGCTCCCCACCATCGGTGATGCCATTTCGGCGCTCTCCTCTCTAGCAACGGACCTCGCTGCAGCCCTGCGCCAGATCGCAGCGCTGTCCGCTGAGCTCAGCGCCCCCGATCACGTGCGCATCGACCACGACATCCCCGGGTCCTCGGGGCTCGACATTCCACAAAAACGGGCGCTCGTCTGTCGCGCGCTCGAGACCGAGCGCAAGAGCCGGGAGACGGACGCGGCTGTGCTCAACGGGACGGCGGAGATGATGCTGCTGATGCTGTGGCGGCACATCGCGCTGTTCGTGTCCCCCTCGCCCTCCCCGTCTCAGCTGGCACCGCCGCCCGACCCCGAGTCGTTCAAGACTGATGTCGGGGCACGCCTCGGGCCGGTGTTAGCCGGTCTGCAGGCGCTGGAGCTGGGTAAAGACGGGAAGCTGTATGTTGACATCATGGCGAGGCGGCTCAGAGATTGCACGGGCCTCGGCGGAGAAGACCACGAGATCATGCAGATGTGATGTGATGCTGTGTATTGATACTCGTTCTGTTCTTGCGGTGCTATATTTACTATTTTCGACATGTGGGGAAGGAAGATGTGTTCCCCCACCCCGCGCGCGAGTGATGGCCTCGGCGCTCGCAGCAGGAGCAGGACGCCGAAAGAGTCACAGGCGCCGGCGGGGTCCCTTGTGTCCCGATATCAGCAGACCACGTCCCTATCTCGCCCTCTTCGAGGATTCGGTCCCCGAGATTGCAAGCGGTCTAGAAATTCTGCGACCAGCAGGCGATGGATTGGGCACACCAGATCCGAGTAGATCCGACCCACGCCACGAGGCTGGCTGGCTGGCTGGCAGCTTGCGCAGTCGTCTTTCGGGGCTGATGTTCCTTATTGCAACAGTTGCACCATGCTGCAAGACACGCAGCATCGCAACTGGGTTTATCACATTTACGTGTGCGGTGAGGAATCAAATCGAGTGAATGCAGTTGCAGGTTGACGACGTGTTGTTACATTCTTTGTTGTATGGTAATGGTATAATAAAATGAATGAATGAGAATGCGGCAAGTAGGGCGTTTCCGGAACGAGAAACGGTGCGTAGGTTAAGGATAAGTAAGGGGATAGGAATAAGAAGGAGAAGGAGAAGAATGGAACTGTGCAAGTGGACTGGTCCGGTCAGAACCCGCCCAGACACCCCCCTTCCTCGTCTCTGAAGCTCGCACCAGTCAGCGACCGGCAGAGCGATGACACCGAGGCCCGGTCCCTGGCCTTCCTCTCTCTCCTTTCCTTCTTCTCTTTGATCTTGGAAGAGTCGAAAGAAAGGTCCCTTGGCGCGTCACCTAGCACGGCACACTCGGTTGAACGAGAGGCGGACGGAGACTCGGGCTTCTCGCGAAAGTAGCCCGCGTGCGAGTATGTCCCAGGGAGGTCCTCCTCTTCGTACCCATCATCCTCCAGCTGTGCGCGCGACCGCGGATGGGGAGTCCGTGAGCGACGCGGCGACCGCCTGCGTCTCCGTTCAGAGGGCGGAGACGACGACACCGGATCAGCGGTGATTGGCGGCTGTGAGTGATTATAGCCGGGGAAGGGCGCCGAAGGGGGTGGCATCCCGAATAACGGGTATGAGTACTTTTGAGCGCCTGCGTAACCATCAGTACACATCGCAACGTAAAAGCTAGAAAGCCCGCACCCATACCAGCGAATCCGACCAGATCTGGCGAAGGACTCGTGAACCCGTCGCTTTCGTCACTCTCCGAGCTCAGGTCAGGGATCAATGGAGGAGGCTGGGACGAAGGATACGGCGCATATGGGAAAGATGGGAGGCACTTGTAAGAAGCCGGAGATGCGGGTGCGGTGTACATAGGAAACGAGGTCGGGGGCTGCGGTATTGGCGGTTGGACGGGTAGTGCTATGTAAGGACTTGTTCGGGTGGGCGTCCGCTCGGGGTCGCTCTCCTCCTCCTCCTGGCCCTCAGTCCGGCAGGTCAAGGCACGCGGGTGAAATGACCGACCCTGGCAGTGCGCGTTTGGTCCAGGAGCAGTGGGCTTCTTGGTTGGCTTGCCGTCGTAATATGTTCGTCCGGGACAACCACGGGCGGGAAGAGCACAGGCATTTGGAGTCACGACAATGGGTGAGCGATCATACG
The DNA here is from genome assembly GCA_963692855.1 of Mycena citricolor. Lineage (NCBI taxonomy): Eukaryota > Fungi > Basidiomycota > Agaricomycetes > Agaricales > Mycenaceae > Mycena > Mycena citricolor. The sequence continues at coordinate 161,782 of CAVNYO010000171.1, read as the reverse complement.
CGGCAGAGGAATGCACGCTGAAGATACGCGTCAACGATGGGGATGGGGGAAAGTGGACTGTCGGGGGATGTTGTGGATGGGGCCCGAAGACGGGTGAAGTGGGTGAGCGTTTGAGGATCGGATGGGCGGGGGATGGTATCATCGCGCGGGACGATGGCTGAGAAGGGAGAAGAGATGTGTCGATAGGCCTGGGTGTATGGATAGCGACTTCGCCGGTGATGTTCCCGACGGGTAGGGTCTTGGAGGCCTTTGTAGCCTTAAGATTCGTAGGTGGGGACGGTGGAATCTGAGGCAAAGATGGAAAGGCCAAGAGGACCGGAGCAGCGCCCAGGGCTATAGCGAACGAGGTATACAGGTCATGGTGGTAGCAAGAAAACCAGTTTTGTATTTGTTTCCTTCTGTGACCGATGCCCGTTCGGATCACGCTGTCAACTGCCGTTTGCATCGCAATCCGGTTCCCATTCGGGATCAAGCCTGTGGGCTTGGTCCCGTTTCATATCCCATCCAATCCCTTACCAAGAACGGACCCCTGCTGGTCACCGTCGACCGCACGATCCGACACCCCTCTGTCGCTGCCCGACGCGTCGCCAACGCTCTGCCGCAGGCTCGTCTTTGTCTGTTTGCCGGCGTAAATCGCGCACCTGTGCTCCGGCCAGCGCTCGGTGGCGTCTGCATGTGCTCAGATGTGCAGATTCCCCTCATCCCATCACACACACAGACCTACACACCTCCATTCAGTGACTCTTCTATCCCCGTGCCTTTTTTATCATCACAGTCTTCTCCATGACGCTTCTTATTCCAAAAAGGAAAGCGCCTCACAAAGGCTTCGTCTCGTCCCCGAGTTTACGCACGCTGCCTGCAGGGCTTGGCAGCCTTGGCTGCGCTATCTTCGCTTTGTGAAGCACCTCCGCTATAACTGCTTCGCGGGTCGGCGTTTCAGAGTGCGAGGACAGCATTTGCGGATAGCTCTCATCGCACCATACATGCCATCTCGGACCGAATCTTTCACCGGAGGTAACTGATGGATATGACAGAATGTCTAGACTGGCAGACAGAATGCATGGGGGTATCGAATGCGTGGGGTATAAACAAGATACTCTGACGTCGGCCTTCCTATGCGTTACACGAAAGACTCGAGGCTGATCCTGGGCCTAAGCTTGCCCTGCTCGAAATCCCATCGATCTCGTCGAGATGGCGAGAGATTCTGCAGGATCCGGATCATAGTCGCTTCTTTCTGACCTAGTCCATCGCAGAATAGCCTAATCTGGAGGATCACGCTGGCCGCACTCAGTCTCTTCTCCGAGTCCTGAGCCCAGCACTCGTTGACCAACTCCCACATGGGGTCCGTCATTTCTTCGGATCCATTCGAGGGTCGCTGCGGCCGCTCGCCGTTGATGACCCGCAGCAGAGCTTCCGGCTCCTTGAGAGACGAGAAGGGCGGTTTGCCCGTGTAGAGCTGGATGCGATCAGCCACCTGACAAGATTAGCTCGAATCTTCGCACCTCGAGACAGACACATGCGAACGCAAACATGTCCGTCGAGCACGTGCGCTGGAATTTCACACCGAATAGATCCGGATACAACAGCTCTGGAGCCATCCATCGAGCACTCCCAGGTCGATTCGTCGTGTCGTTCGTGGCTGAAGTCGCATCGGAAAAACAGGTCAGGCCGAAATCGGCCAAACATGCGGTCCAGCTCGCATCAATCAAGACGTTGGCCTGTCCAAGTCATCAGCCATCCGGAACCGGACGAAGGGTGGACAGGCACACTCCACGAAGATCGCCGTGAATGATGTTTTGTTCGTGAAGATATTCGAGTCCTCGTGCGATGTCGAGCAGCTGCATACAATGAGCTCTATTTCGAGCGATCTGGCTCTGACTCACAAGCTTATTCACACTACCCCGACCGTATTCTTCCAGATGCTTCAGAACTGTGCCGTTCTGCATCCAAGGCGAAATGAGACAGAGGGAATACGGAAACGTCTCCTGGTCGATCCCGATGAGAGGGAGAATGTTGGGATGCTGGAGATGCTGCCAGACCAATGCCTCGCGGCAGAATTGCTGGACTTGGGTCAGCCACCGGTCCGGCCTGCCTAGATAACGAACCCACCAAGCGCAACCGGCGCTGCTCTGCATCTCGGAGGAAGGTCCGCAAATGTTTGACAGCGACTTTGGTCTCCTGGAATTGAGCCTGATATATGTCCCCAAAACCGCCGCCGAAAGACGGATACGAGTCCCGGTCCGAGATGCCTGTGATAAACAAAGACGACGGAAGACGATCGCATGATTCTGAGAGTTTGATGATGAATCTTCGCGCCTTGCTGTTTTGGCTGCTGGCTAAAAGTCCTCTATCAAGCACCTGAAAAGTAGTCGGTGCTGCATGCTGATAGTCGTGTCTAGGTGACGTACATTCTGAACCGCATCTAGAAAACACTGGGCTTGGTCGCCTTCGAGCGCCAAAACGGCCAAGCGACGAGAGTCTGAATGCAAAATGCCGGAGACATGTCTAGCCAACTTGTATTCGTGTTCTTCTAGAGCTGTGCGTAGTGACTGGCGTTTTCCGTCATCAGTGTTCCCATCCTTGAAGCTCTTTCGGATCATGAAGCGACTGGATCAAGCGGACTGGATCAAACCTGCCTTCAAAATGAGGTCACGAGTGATGCGACTCTCCAAGACAGCGACCACCGCCTCATCATAGCCCGAAAGATTCCAAGTCGATCGGCGTTTTGCATCTGGCATCTCGTTCTGACGAAGACAATCTGTTCACATGGTTCGAGGGGCAACTTGGAAGAAATAGATGTACAACACACTTTGAGCTGGAGAGGATGCCGACCGCATGCGACCAGTACGCTGCTGAGCTTGGAATGGGATTTCTTTGCTTGCGTCGCTAGCAGGAGGTGTTTTGACTATGGCTCCTCCCAGTTCGGAGACAGACAGAGCAGAAATAGGCGTCTCCGGAATGTCTTCAACGATAGGAGCAATCTCATCCAGCCGTTCGACGATCTGGAAAGATGACTGCGGCTTCCAAGCTTCAGGTAAACCCTGCCACGATGAGTGATGCCTGCTGCCAAAAACGACAAGTCCCGTACCTCGAAGACGCCCCGCGTTGAATCGAAACGAACGTGGATGTTGTGTACAAAGCTGCTGGGACGGCCGACATTGATGAAGGGAAGGCGAATGTATATGTCGTCTTGCCAGGCTAAGCTTTCCGTCGGTATAGGAACTGTGATACTACGAAGGAAGATTCGCACCATCAAGTTCCTCCCCAGTCTGAAAGGACAGCCAGATCGAATTTTGATGTTTCAGCTCGAGCAATAAGCAGAATGCCTTCAATTTGCTTCGTCTCATATCCTTGACGTCGAGTAGGGGTATCACTTTGCTGAGCTTTCGATCGGAAGTCTGGTCAAGGCCTTAGGTAAGGATAGGCGGGAAATGAGCAGGTACTTACATTCGATTTTCGAAACTCCAGAGAGGTTTTCCCGAGGACCAACCACCGCGACCGCCAAAACCATCCGCGGGCTGTCAGCATTCCATCTTTCTTGACAATCACAGGTCCCTCTCTGACCACCAAGTGGTCCTCAGAGGTGTCGTTGTGTTCAGAATAAGCAGACTCGGTGTCAGATGTGTCGGAAAGAGGTGACAGGGTTGTGCTCATGTAGGGAGAGCGTGAAAGCTGTTGGGCGTTGATGGATGACAGAAATCGTGTTGCTGTGTTGGACACGCGGGAGACGACTCAACGGCCGCCTCGAGATCCGCATTCTTCCGGGCCCGTGGGTTTGACATGCCTAACCATCGTTAAGATGGATCCATTGACGTAAGTAGGCATTGAAAATCAGGCAGAGTGACGAATGCAATAGAATTGAGAACGAGTGTGTATGCGTTCAGACTGAAGTGAAGTGTCGGATCACACAGCCACCATCATGGTGCGCATTGCGCAGCATTCTTGAACAAGGCTGTTACCTGGCTCCGACTTCACAGTATTCTCCAGTCTATCTGTTATGGCTCCTGCTCCCACAACCACCGAACAGTCTTTCCGGGCCAACCTCTCGCAATTTCGTTGGGCGCGTGGAGTTACGGATGACTCCCAGCAAACACAGGCATCACAGGCTAACAGCGGTGGCAACCCATTCTCACGTTTCTACAACGCCATTGGCGCGGGAGACTACATTCCTCTTAGATCGAGTGAGAGGTCGAATGAAGAGGAGGCGTGGTTTGCTCTGTCGCGGTGGGAGCGGTGCGTGTAGTCGGGCGCGTTGGCGGCGCAACTCATGTGCCTGCTAGGTTACTTGGATTCGGAGGCTGTTTAGTTGGGGCTGCCGTATGCTTCTTCGTCGCTTTCTTGACTCTGCCTTTCCTCGTACTTCCTGGCCGGTATGCCCACTTACTTTTGATTCGGACGTCCGAGACTAACCTCCTTCCAGTCCGAGGAAGTTCGCACTGTCGTTCAGCCTAGGCAGCTTGCTTGTCATGTTTGGGTCTGTTCAGATGGCTCATATGCATCTCTCTTGCTCATGTGATTGTAGATTCTCGGTTCTTATTGGACCCTTGAACCACCTGAAACACCTTGTCACCGCTGAGCGCTTGCCCTTCACCCTCGTCTATTTCTCCAGTCTTGGGTTAACCCTTTACTTTGCCCTTGGTGTGAGCAACCTATCCGTTTCCGTACCAGGCGTGAACTGATTGTTCCATCAGCCACAGTCATATGTCGGTTCGTTCGTGGCATCTGTCGTACAAGTCTTCGCACTTGTATCATATGTGTTAGCGTATTTCCCTGGAGGCTCGGCGACATTGAGACTGGCAGGCTCGACTGCTATCCGTGGCGCATCTAGCCTGTTGCCCCGGTGAAGAGCTCACGAGAGCCTGATTAACCATCGTCTTCCACTCAGTCATACCATGTATACTTATTTCAAAGTCTTCCAATCATCTCCACATTCCCCGAAGGGTGAATCCAGAACGACTTAGGAACGTGAATGTCCATGTCAGAGCTGAAACCAAGATCATGGACTGACCCTAGATAAGATCTCAGATTAGATTGACCATGCTTCACGTGCTTCTTTGATTGAGCTCATCACGTGGAAATAGGCAGTCAGTAAATTCGTGTAATCAAGAGCGTCCAGATCTCTGCAGACTCCGACAACTCTCACAATGGTGAGTCCTCGATTCTGCATCTGAAGCGCTGCGCGCTGCTTCAACGGACTTTTCGCTCTACTGATACACTCCGTAGACCAAGAAAAGAAGAAATGGCGGCCGCAACAAGAAGGGTCGTGGCCACACCACCTTCATGCGTTGCTCGAACTGCTCGCGTTGTGTCGCGAAGGACAAGGCCATCAAGCGTTTCACTGTGAGGAACATGGTCGAGAGCGCAGCCGTGCGGGATATCAGCGACGCCAGCGTCTACCCTGGTCCGTGTGCTCGATTAGTCCTGCTGCCTCTCTCTGATGTACTAAACTTACCATTTCAGAATACGTTCTCCCTAAATTGTACAACAAAATTGCGTATTGTGTCTCGTGCGCCATTCACGCACACAGTGAGTGTCTATTCTGTTGTCAAGTTCCATCGCTCATGCATCGTCTCAGTCGTCCGTGTCCGTTCGCGTGAGGGCCGCAGGAACCGTGCTCCGCCCCCTCGTGTCCGATGGAAGGATGGCAAGAAAGTGAACCCCGCTGTAGCTGCTGCTGAGGACGCCAAGTTTGCTGCGAACAAAGCATAGGTGTAGGAAATCAAATATGCCTTCCTTTCGCTCGTTCCATGCAATCCATCCGTAACTTTCATCGCATTGTATGCCTCGGAGCCGGATTGCTTGACCAGGGTGGTCGTCCTTACAATTATTACTTGGCGTCATCGTGGTCTTGGCGCTGTGTATGTAATCGTGAGCCAAAAACTTTCTGGCTCGATTCATAGACCAGGACCGAAACTACCCTGTGGGGCTCATTTAATGCGCACAATGCCCTAGCTTGCAACGCTAGCCTCAAAATTCAGTTCAACTAGTTTCATTTCTCTATCTCTACTTATGGAAGTGATGTCTTATGATGGAAAGATTTCTTGACGGCAGTGCGCCGCCTTCCGCCGCCTTTCGCTTTCCGTTGTCTTCGTCGGCGACGTGAGACCCGCACGTCAAGGAGTCGAATGTAAACTCTTACGGGGATGTGAGCGAATTTCGCTATGGCTTGACGCCCGATAGTTGTCTCTGTTTACTCGCGTGTATTGTGTGTGGTGCAAGAACATCTGCTTACCTCTCGCCTCAACCTGCTATGGCCAAACCCCTCCTCTAGACTGTTCCATCTTGGAGCGATACGCCGGCTTCCAAGCTTCAATTTCAGACCGGAATCCGCATCGTGAATTCATCTCCCTTGATCGCCGCACATCACCCACGATTATATCCACGACCATGTCGCGCACCCCCAGTGTGCCTTTACCGCCCCCAGAATCCGCCTCGTTCGAAAAGCAGCCGGGCCACACGCGTCAGGATCTACTTAATCACGCGAAGGGGACCGAGGAGTTCCTGGAAAGAAGTACAAAACCGCCATCTGACAAATCGAAATCGGCCGCTCCCTCCATGAACGCCAGCCCCAACCCATCCGCCCACCTTACAGTTCCGGGCTCTACGCCAAATACGCCAGCCTCTCCCCCTGCTCCGGTAAAGCGCGCTGCCAGTGCGTCGGCCCCTTCAACCCCCGCTACGCCATCTCGGCCACCGTCTCGGGCGGCGTCCGTAGTGTCCGAAACATCCCACAAGTTCAATTTGAAGGATCTGTTGGGCTCGGGCCCCAAGCTTTCCCGTCGTAATAGTGCCCGCAGCGCGAGCTCCCGCCAGAGTGCAGACAGCGAAAGCGAGGTCAGCCATAAGAGTGGAGCGGGGGTCTCTCGAGCCAAGAGCACTCGCAGTGCGGGTGGAGACTCCGTGGGGTCATTATCGAGCAAATACGGTGTGGTCAAGAAGGTGCGTTCTCCTTCCCCATGCCTCAGTACGCCGTGGCCAACGCAGACCTCGCGTAGATTGCCATCGGGAAGGGCGCCACGTCCGTCGTTCGATTAGCTCACAAGTGGGATCGATCTGAGGGTGACAAGATGTATGCGGTGAAAGTGTGTGTGCTCATGTTCCGGTTAGTCGCATATCTGACTTTCGTAGGAATTCCGCAAGCGACGACGCAACGAGACGGAAAAAGAATATGTTAAGAAGCTTACCGCCGAGTTTTGCATTAGTTCCACTCTCCACCATTCGAATATCGTTGAGACGGTGGACCTTATCCAAGACGAGCAAGGGCGATGGTGCGAAGTCATGGAGGTGCGTCAAGGCATTTTAAAGACTGCACGATACTGAGAGACTTGCTTCAGTTCTGTCCTGGTGGTGACTTATATGCTGCCATCAAGAAAGGTGGTATGTCACCGAGTGAGGTGAGTTGAGCTTTGTCTCTGCACGCTGATCTCACCCGTTTTTCAGGTTGAATGCTGTTTCAAACAGATCCTTTTGGGGGTCGGTTATCTTCACTCGCAAGGCGTCGCACACCGTGATTTGAAACCGGAAAATCTGTTTTTCGATGCAGCGGGACACCTGAAAGTGGGTGCTACTACTCTGATTTGAGACCCGTCTCACAGGGATGTGCCAGATCGGAGACTATGGTGCTTCGACGGTGTATCGACTGCCTTGGGAAGCGACGATCCACATGTCAACAGGATTATGCGGCAGTGAGCCCTATATCGCACCAGAACAGTTCTTGGGGAAGCGTGAGTGACGCGTCCAGTTGTTGGACATGGACTAATCTGGTGCTGTCTGGATGATAGCTTACGACGCGCGCATGGTTGATATCTGGGCCTGTGGAATCGTGTATTATTGCTTGCACTTTCAAGAGCTGCCTTGGCGCGCTGCGCAGCAGACCGATGAATTGTATGCATCTTACGCATCTGCAGCTGCAGCTACACCCCCTCCTCCTCTCGCTACCGCGAGCTCTGCCACAGGTCCCAATGCTCCTGTGGACCGAGATCGAAATCACACAAACTCTGCATTGGTCTTCCCTCCTACCATCAGCAATCTGTCGCCGAGGGCTTGCAGGCCACTCATTCGGAAGATGTTAGAGCCAGATCCCAAGCAACGATGCTCAATCGAGGACGTTCTGGGCTGCGCGTGGATGCATTCCGTTGAGATCTGTTGGCAGGTGGGAGACCAGGCTAAACACGTTCATGTCAACGCACGGGCCATGACGGCTGCTGTGCTTGGCCAGGCTACGGCAGATAGGTAGTATAGTACATTACTGTAATACACATTGAACTTGTAAACACATGAATGATCCACTACGCCCTTGATCCCAATGGAGCAAGTGATCATTGCGGAAGAGTAATTGACCAAATCTGAGGTGGCGAGTCAACGGGGGCAAAGCAAGCGAATGGAGCCCACGCACCTGGTTGGTGTTCCCGGACGTGCAGGCCCAGAGCTGGATCTTAAAGGCAGTTCAAGCTTGGCGTATCGCAACGCGGAGAAACACTAACGCCGTTGCCATCCTCCAAGCTCCCGTCTACAAGATCCAGACACTTGGACGAATCCCTGTTCCAATGGATTATGTCGGTGGGCTGGATAAGCACTTTGCCACCGGAGTTGTGCGTAAATTGCTGATTAGAGTTGCTGTTGGCAGCAGCACACGCCCAGACTTGCAGGCGGACTCCGTTGATGTCAGACCCACCGGTTACGTCAAGACACATATTGCCGATGTGGATATTCGCGTCCGTGAAGGTCCAGATTTGGTTCTTGGTGAGCGTTCCGCCGGTGAAGTCACAGGTCTAGGTAATCGAAGGTCATTTGTGCAACCGCCACTAGAGGTAAATGGGAGCGACCTGGATGACGACTGGTGCTCCATTGGAAGCGGCACTCATTGTGATGCACTTGAGCTGGTTGTCCGCGGTCAGTTGCGGATACACCAGACGGTAGCTGCCTGCTGAAGGGAGCGTTGTCGGACATGCTGCGTTGCTGTCCGGAGGGATGATTGTCTCGTTGACTGGAGGTACGTTCGGAGCATGTGTGAGCCCGAACGTTGTCGCATTCTGCGTGACTCGGTCATCGTGTGCACGAACGCAAAGGTGCCGCGTCTCACATAGAAACAAAACTGCGGCGAAGCGAACGCGTGCGAGTACCTGTTGAGCACAATCGATTTAGAGTTCCGCACTTGCACCTGCACTAGAACCGAAACAACGCACGCGCATTCGATGTATGCGCCATTCCGGAATCCTGCAGACAGCGGGAAGCCAAGCCCATTGATGGGCAGGGGATCCAAGCACGCGCGCAGAGCAGAAGCACCGCAGATGAAAGCCGAAAGAGCGGAAAAGCAGACCGACGACTTGGAAAGTTGCATGGCAGGTGAGGTAGAGTATGCGCTCCTTGCCGCCTCACCTCTTACTTATACACACGTCCTTGTGGCACGCTTCTCGAATGCGTTAGTGCGAGGGAACAGCTCAGACTCACCCCGGTTTATGAATTCTGATGCCTATCAGTACGCATTTCATTTGGAGGCGCACAATACAGCATAGAAAGTCAGTGAACGTCCAGGACGTCCGAGTCCGATTCATTCCTGAGACCGAATTGGCCCCTTTTGACTTGTGCGTATGTGACAAAGAGCCAAAATTCGATGGTAACACAGAAGCAGGAGATTCTTCGGCCGTGAACACAGCCCAGCAAGCGCACGGTCAAACACGATCGCAGCCTAGGGCTCGCTGCCTGAGATGTTCAGGCGCACGAATTCATGCGTCACGTGATCATCAGACTGATGCTCCAACCGAGTCCCCGCCATCACGGGGCTGCAATGGGTTTCAGCCGTAACCTGACCTGCGCTGGCTTGGTTAACACAAACAGAGCGCTGAGACACGAAGGATCTCGATCCTACGTTCTGCTAGTCCTGTCCCCATGATGATGATCAAAGATGCTCCCGATCTTGTGCCTGTGCTTGTCGCTCAATGTCAAAAATCCCCTTCCGCAACAGTTCTGTAACCTACTGGAACATGTGCGTGGGATGACTAGCAGATGAGGGGTCTCCGAAACTGTATGTGCCTCGGAAATAACCTTGGTGGCTGCCCGACCCGTATGTCGCGGCCTGAACAATCACCGAAACACGTCGTGAACCGTGTTCGTATGATGTCCCCGCATTAACATCTCGACGCGCTGATCATTCCCAGCCTGACGCTCGTCGGAAGCCGGTCCAGATGTGACGACGTCTCTTTCCTTCCTTCCTCTGGTCATTCTTACTTTGCTTTGGCTCCGCGCACCTTGCACCGTGCGCATGTATGCCGCTCGTCATTGTGGACGACCAGTCCTCTGTGATAAAATACCCGAGCGGAGTCTGGACGGGCGGAGGATCAAAGTACGATTATGAGCACACGACGTCGTCGTCCCACGCTGCTGGAGCTACGATGGTCTTTCCCTTCACTGGTGTGTTCCCCACCTGACACGCTCTGTGTCGCGCCGCGAACGTGTAATCAATCCCTGAAGGCTCCTCTATCTCTGTTGTGGGTGATTACGATGCGAATGTATCATGCTCGGGCACCTTCTCCCTCGACGGGAATCAGACAAACTTCGTTTCGCCAGTGCTTCCGCAGCCGCTCTACCACCAGACCATCTGGTCCGCTGCCTCCCTGGACGACACCGCACACACACTCACGTACACTCTCGGCTCTTGCGCGAATTCTCCCGGGACTGGATATGTTTGGTTCGACCACATCCTGTACACGCCATCTGCCAACGCCTCGACGGGCGGAGTTATCTACTTTGTCGACGATGGGGACTCCAGTATCGTTTATTCGGGCAATTGGACTCTCGAGACGAACAGTGATGTGGACTTTGGACGGGCAAGCCATGTTGGACAGAAGGGGTGTTCATTTCAGATGGATTTTGAAGGTGTGCCGCGGGCGTCTCTGCCTGACTCCTGCCTGATTTTCGGGGATAGGCACCTATGTTGCTGTGTACGGTCGAGTAGGTAACGATTCCATCGGAGTCGCTACTCAGGCCTCGTTTTCGATTGATGGAGCGACCCCGATCGCATTCTCTGCGCCGTACCAGACCACAGTCGCATTCAATCAGCCCCTATTGAAGTCGCCTTCTCTTAGTCCTGGGAAGCACACACTCGTTAGCAACATCCAGTAAGTGCCTGAGCATCTCATGGGTTAAGTCAAGCTGACAGAGAAAGGTCTGGGACAGTATGGGTCGATTACCTCCTGTTGCAGCCCGATCCGTCTGTCGACTCCGTGACGGTCCCGTCTCACCACGGCCCTTCAAATGTAGGAAAGATCGCCGGCATCGCTGGCGGAGCCTTTGCCCTGATTCTCTGTCTGAGCCTCCTCGCACTGTTCCGGCAACGTCTTTTTGGAGCAAAATCCAGGAGGCACACGACGCCACCAGCCAATCCGACCGACGCAATCCCCATGCTCTACCCCTCTCCGCCCGTTTCCGCATACTCGGGTTCTTCAGTACGATACCCCCCAACGATCAGCTCAGCATCCTCCTCCGACATCACGAATCCATTCAAAACACCTACTCCCACAGTGATATTTTCCGACTCTCGTTCTCCTTCTGCTCTTAGTGGGAGCCGGTCTACCACGCGCAGTCCTTCCTTTGGTTTTGCATCGTCATCGGGCCATTCCCGAAGAGCGCCAAGCTTGGGAGGGGACTCTGCCTCTGTCGCTGATCTGAAACACAGACAGCATCAGCAAACAGCCACTGCCTTGATGGCACCACCTTATCCAGCAGCTGCAGAATCACCTTCCGGGTCATCATACAGACCACTGCCTCAACCACCGAGCGCGAGTTCTAGCACCCGCGCCAGTAGCTCGGTCTACCACGACGAAATGGACCTTCCCCCAGTTTACACCGCACAATAATACTGTTTGTAATTCACATCTTATCTATCAGTTAGATCATGGGTATCCCGATCCCTCGTCAGTTGCTCGAGAGCAGAACATCGTAATGGCCCGGTCTGCCGTGTTTGAATCAGTGGACTGACGGTGGAGCTACCACTTCCACGTGCCTGAATAGCAACAGAATAGGCGGCAAGTCCTTGTCCATGGCGTCCTCCGGTGCAATCACCGTGAACACATCAGACTCTTGCACCGGACCCTGCAAGTGGCTGTTCAGTGTCGCAAGCTTCAGGGTAATCTTGAGAGCGTTGCAAAGACCCATGATCGCCAGGTGGTCTACATGAAATGAGACCCTGACCATGTAACCAAAAATACCGCACCTGCTTCAGAGTCTACGGCCTCGACCTGAGATTGACAGAAGGCGATGATGTCTTGGTCGAAGATGAAGTCCCGATACGGCTCAGGCCGAGTCCGGATCTCAGCCGACTGAAAAAGGGCCTTCAGCACGGCGTATTAAATCCCGCAGCCAAGCGCGCACAGCAACAAGACGGAAGAAGTACGACACATAGTCGGAAACTGGCCAACGAGTATCAGCGCAGCTCCAACGTGGTGGCGCCGGAAATACCTTCCAGAAGGCGCGTCAGCAGGTCCTCCGTGGTCAACGCGGCCCCGAAATCTTCGATAGTCTTCATCAGCTCATCAAGCTGCCCAGAAAACTCCTTGTAGATCTCGTCTTCAAAAGCCAGCGTCAGCGAGATCTCGTTGGAGTGCAGTACGTCGCGGAAACGCGCGACAGTGCCGGGGATGTCTGCAGCATGGAGCAAGCGGTCGAGGTAGCAGAATGCCAAGGCTGTCTAGACACATTGAGCGGGAGTTCCGGGGTGGAGCGCGCTACTTCACATCGATAGAAGCAGTTGCCGTCACCTGCGGGCATGAGACGTGCAACACGAAGCGTGCTTGTTTGCAAACCACGTACGAGCGGCGCGGCGGAACTTGGTGTACCCGTGCTCTTGGAGCCAGTCGATCTGGCGCACGACGCTCTGTGATCCTTCCAGATATTCCATTCTCAGTTCGGTCAAGGGAGTAATCTCTGCGATGAGCTTGGTCCGCGACGATGTGTCGTTGAGCATTTTCTGTGCGGAGTCTATCACACCCGCACACTGAGTCGTCTTTGGGTGGCAAATACCTCAGTCAGCTGTGCAATCTCCGCCGCGCTGAGAGAGGACAAGGCTTATGTGGGCTGGGTGTAGGTCATGTCCAACTGCCCCACGACAGATGCACGCACGGGTATTTTCATCGATTTCACGTGGAGCAGCGGGGGTAGATGCAGATTCGTCCATTTCTGGAAGTTCAGAGCTGCGCAATCTCGCTGTATGTAGAGTGCCTGTCAGGCGGATTCGGATGCGACGATGTAGGTGGCTGACGAGTGGCAGGGGCTTGTGAGTTTCCAGTCAAGGTGGACTCTGTCGGATTCATATCGGATGATAGCTTTCGCGTTATATGTTATCGACTCTCTCTCAAGGATGATCGTGGCAAGAAGGCAAAGTAGATGATTGTGGGCTTTCAAAACACAGCCACAGACACCTTGGTGATCTTTCGGACTTGTCCCAGTACTTGGCGCTTGCGTAAAGCTTGTTTTGATCCAATACGCGTCATATAGTTCAGATGCCCTGATTTTTTGGAAATTGAGCGTCTCCATTTGGCTCTGGATGGATTGCGAACAGCTATGAGATTCCCACCCTGGTCACACGCCTAAACATTCACATTGCTTGAGACAAATGGGTTGAAAGTCCAGCTCCACGTTTCATTTGATACTTGGCCTGGGCATGGGTCCGGAGTCGGTGCATAGTAGACACATCGGGCCATGTAACTGAACGTTACTGCTCTGTATCTTCCAGTGCAGGGATGATCGAACCGATCATTCTTTAATCGCCTCCACGTGACCCAGATCCATGACAGTCACCAGTGACGCGTGCGCATGTCACGTTCCGTCCCTTCCCCTCATTCCATTGATCGCTAATTTACCCGGCTTCTGTGACCCCACCGCTTCCACACGCCTCCGTTAGTTGGGCGCTTCAGCGTGCCAGTCAAATTCAGCTCTCCGATATGGCGGGTAAATCAAGCGCTCGCGATGGAAGTGGCAAGCATGCGCTCCGTCAGCGGATGCACATCTTGGACCGCGCGAGCCGCTCTCTCATCGCCGGCGAGCCGAGCAGGAGTGGCAAGGCGCATGAAGTGCCTGAAAATCATGCAGAAGAGCTGCGTTCTCTACCGTCCCCGCCTACCTCCTTTGCGTACGACGACATGGAGGAAGAGGACGAGGACGACTATGAGGACGAAGGGAGCGAACACCATCACCAGCATGGTTCCGGAGAAGCGGGGGGCTACACACATCGTCCTACCTCCGATGAACTGACGGAAACTGGCGCAGATGCAGAAAGGGAACACGATGATGATGACAGCTCCAGACCCTGGTATCGACCCTCTCTTCCGGTTGTACTCGCGTTGGTACCTGCTGTGGGAAACTGGTTCACTGGCGGTGACCATATCAAGGACATTCTGGTTTTCCTTCTTCTCATATTTTATCTTCACCAAGTCATAGAGGGTCTGTTCCTTCTCTCGCACGATCGATCGGGCAGGGCTGACATACGTCTGGCACAGTTCCATGGAGACTTTACCGGAGTGCCCGTCCTCGGCGGTCTCCTTCTCCTCACACTTCGGCGGCTCCTTCGCGCATTGCCGCCCAGGCCAATACCGAGCTCAGAATGCTTGAGTTTCTGCTGCTCATCGTCTGTGTTGCTGTCCCTGTGGCGGGTGTCTACATCCTTCGCTCTTTCTCGATTCTCTTCAAAACCGATGACGAAAGCGGTCCTACTCAACCGATTTCTTGGTTCTCTACGACTCTCTTTGCACTGGCTACCGCCCTACGACCATTGAGCGAACTCGTGTCCCGCATCACCCAACGCACGAGCACATTGCATGCGCGCGTTCACGCCCACACTGCACCCGTTGGCCCAGACCCAGCGTTAGCTCTGGAGTTGTCGGATCTCAAGGCGCAGGTGGCCCGGTTGGAGGCTGTGATCGTGCGCATGAGTCAGCGTGATGCCGAGCTGTATGCCTTCGTCGAGGACGCATTGCAGCCTCTCGAGAAGAATGTAAGACGGATGGAACGCAGGGTGGGGAAACTGCGCGCAGCAGAACAGCAGAGAAAGGACACGAATGGGGCGGCGGGTTCTACGCCCAAAACCATCTTTGTCTCCGCTCCCGCGCAAAATACTCGCCCGTTTTCTCTGGCCTGGTTGTTCTCGTCTCCTCCTCCCCTCGTCTCAGCCATCCCTGTGCCGTCGTCGCTCAAGTCCCCATCGCTCCCGCATCGTCGCCTACTTGAAGTCATCCCAGAAGAGGGCGAAGATCATATTCCCTCTTTGCCCCAGCCAATGCTTACTTCGCAGTCGCTTGGGTCTTTAATTCTGATGCTGGCCACTCGATGGGCCTCCGCTCTGTTCGGTTTGCTGGTACTCCCTGTGACACTAACGTTATGGCCAATCAGAGCCGCATTGCGCACTGCCGCCCATTCGTAAATCGTGATACACGCACCCACACCCTCGTTTTCACTCTTGTGCATCCAAAAGCCTGTCTTTTTCTTTTGTCTCGGAACTCTGTATTTATACTGTACCTGGTTAATACTACTATTACTTGTGACCGATGTCGGCATTTCCCGAAAACTTGATGCAGTTTTGATGGTGATTACTTTCAGCTTGCGAACCTCAGACAACAGAAGCAAGCGAAACGGCAACTTGCAACAGCACTCCTAGGCTCTATGATCGCCCGCGCAGCCTCATCGTTCGCTTTCGAGTGCGTGGCTCATCTGCCGTCTGATCACAAGTTGTCTGTAGTTTGAAAGACATCCTCGTTCAGAGAGTATAGCAGTGTGATTTCGTTGTAACAGACTCCAATGGCTTCAGAATACAAAGCTTAAAATACATCGTCCATGGTCTTCTCGTGATATTAGTGCCAATTTATGACCTTACAGTACAGGGTATTTCCTGATCAGGGTGGAACCTGTGGCCACATTCACCAGAGCGATGCCGCGAACGCTCAGGGGTTCCCACGACCGCTCGAGCCCAGCGGTCGACTGCCGATAACGTCGTAGGTCTTGCCATGTCTGTTCATGGGTGGCGGGGCTGCGCGGTCTCTGCACACGAACGGACGATAAATCTATTGCAAGAGCCACATCGTCAGGACCTAACTTACCCGTCCACGTCGAAATGGGTGCCCCGCTTAGGATCTGCCCGCCGTTTCTCGACGGACTTCTTCGTCTTGCGCTCGGGTCGCACGACGATGATGGGGACAGGTGAGTGTGTTAGACAGTATCTGGGCATGGGTTCAGCAAGCAGTGGGAGGATGCTAGCCAGGGGAAGACACGCACTTGCTGACGCTGCCCATCCCGCCTTTCCCTCGTAGCACCATGCCTTGCCACGCCTTCTTGCTGTGCGTGCCGACGACGACACTATCCGGGCGGTACAAGGCTATCAGCCGATCGATAGTCTCGGTCACCCTGCCCGGAATGAATTCCACGATGATTGAAAGCTAAAACGTATAAGCCGGGCAAGGCATGGCTCGCGATAGGATGATACCGACTTTGCGATCGGGGTCGTATTCAACGCTCTTAGCCTGAACTTGCATGAGAAGTTGCCGCGCCTCCTCGCGGATGGGGTCGTGGTCCTTCTCTGGAATTTGAATACGTTAGAGATCGCTTCCCGGGCATCGTGACTGATATTGTACCGAACACGTCCTCCTGGATCCCGCGGCACACGACCAGCTCGTCACCATCCTGCACGAGCGCCTCCAGCGACCAGTCCAGCGCCTCTTTTCCGCTCTCGTCGGGTCCCGCAGCGCACAGAAACACGCGCGTGTGGCGGTTCCTCACATACCCCGCCGTCTTGACTTGCAGTGTAAACGAGAACATGGACGCGACGGGGTTCTCGAATGTGTCGAAAGAGACTTTCGGGGTGTAGCCCGGCGCTACGGCGGGCGGCACGACATTTGGGGGATGCGGAGAGAGCGATGGAAGGGGCGGGGACATGAACACAGGAGAACTGGGATCTCCGGAGGAGGGTGAAGGAGAGCGGCTGGTGACATGCTTCAGAACTGAGCGGAGCCCCGCTGAAGAGTCGCGATGGGAGGCATAGAGCGGCGGGGCGTGTAGCGGTTGTTCGGACATTAGTGAGTAGCTTCGAGTGGTGGTGGTATCTGCAGAGATGTAACACAGCCGTTGGCGGAGATTTAATTTTGTCCGTGCACTGGGCCGGCTGAGACCCACGCTGAATCTGGATTGCTCTCATCACTCGGTTCCGAATCCTCCATCACCCTTGTCTGTGCTATCCTCCCATACTTACCCACTTTTTCTTTATCTTCCCCTCCTTAGATTCACGATTTTCGGACTCGGTCATGGCAAAGAACAAAAAAGTGAAGGAGAAAGAGAAAGAAAAGGAGAAGGAGAAGGAGAAACCAAGGCTCGAAGAGGTACCGGAGGAAGTGGAAGAACCCGAGGAAGAGTTCCATGACTACAGCGCCGAGGAGGAGGGGGCATTAGGTGCATACTGATGCTGTAATAACTCGCGATCGCCATCTCATTCGATCTCAGGATACGGCGAATACGATGGCTGGAACGCGACAGGTGCTAGCATCAAACCACCCGCGCAGGACATGGGCGTTCCGGGCGGGTGGGGCGCGGCCGAACCGGGCTGGGAGCAGGCATCACCCGAGTGGGGCACAGGCGCTGTCTCCGCAGGCGCAGCGCCCATCCCGCCGCCTGCTGCCACACACGCGCCGATCCCACCACCCGCTCAAATGAATCCACCAATTCCGCCCCCAGCCCAACTGCATCCGCCCTATCCCGTCGCCGCACACGCGGCAGCGATTCCCGCGACTAACAGGGCACCCCCAATACCGTCTGCTAAGAACCCAGCCCCGCCATCCAAGGGCCATCAGAAGGTCGCGGCCAAGGGCTGGGAGGGTTGGGGTGCGGAAGCGGGCGGCCAAAATTGGGGTTCCGGAGCTGCAGAATGGGGCGCCGGCGGTGGCGCCCCTCCTCCCAGTCCACAGCCAGCTGTGGCCAGTGGATGGGCCCGAGCGGCTGAAGCTCAGTGGAAGACCGCCCCTCCACTCGCCGCGTCGGCTCCAAAACAGTGGTCCGTGCCGACGGTTCCCGCTGCTGCCGCCGCACCGAAGACAGGCCACTGGACAACGTGGGGTGAAGAGTTGAAGCGATTACCAAAATCGACTTCCATGGGAGCTTCCGCTTCCGCTTTTATGCCCGCTCCCGCTGCTTATCCGGGTGCTGCCCCCGTGAACAAGCAGCAACAAAACCAGATGCTCTACGCGCAGGCGCAGTCTGAGATGATGAAGGGAATGTTCAGCCACCCTGGACGCGACGGCCGCGCGGTGGCGTTTGAGGAGCCCAGGTCGAGCCCCCACCAACAGCCGTATCCTGGATTGTACGCGCAGTCTCAGCCGCAGTCCAAGAAGAACAAGCAGAAGAACGATGGCTGGGGAGCACCCACTGAAGCGGCTGGGGGATGGGGTGCAGAAGGCGCTTGGGGAGACGGCGGCGGCGGCGGCGGCGGCGGCAGCAGCGGGGGTTGGGGAACTAGTGGTGGTGGTGGTTGGGGCGATGCTGGTGGCGGCGGTGATTGGGGCGGCAACGATTCAGGAGGCTGGGGCGCCAAAGAAACTCCCCATGGCCTAGGGTCCAAAGCTGCCGCGTGGGGTAACGAAGTTGGTGGCGGGTGGGGGAAGCAGACGGGTGGAGAATGGGGAAACGAAACCAATGCGGGATGGGGAAACGAAGCTGGTGCAGGATGGGGAAAGGAAACTGGTGGAGGATATGGCGGTACGGGAGCGAACGACTGGGGCGGCGGAGGCGGAGGCGGTGGAGGCTGGGGCAACGGCGGCGGCGATGACGACTGGGGCGACGAGGAATACGAAAGTGAATACACCGAGTCTTCCGAAGAGGACGACGATCGAAACGGAATGCATTTCAGCAAGCCGTCATCGAATCTCTGGGGCGGGCACCAACGCGACTCGACGTATCAAATGCCCTCGAAAACGCTGGCACACGCCTACAAAGGCACGGCGACGCCCCTGTTCACAGGCTTGCCTCGAAACAAGATCAGCGAAGGGACGGACATTCGTTTCATCGATTCAAAAGGGGCGGCACTAAAACCCGTGGAACAAGCCATCTTCGGGCGAACGCGATACGCGCGAGATCGGATCCACTGGATGTTCTCGCCTCAGAAGGATGAGCGCGTTGCCTCGCTGCTGTCCTGGATCGAAGTCGTGTCGTACCGCCTCGCAGCGTATGGGGTAAAGCGTCTCGTTACACGAATATTGTGTGCATTGGTGACGTTTTGCCAGCTGCACCGCTTCCTGCAGAGTCGCGAGCGGGGTGCACTGCTCGTCAGCGCCGAATACAGGCCAATCAACCACCCTCAAGAGCCGGCGTTCGACTGGTTGACGTTCGACCAACTGCAGGCGTCGAAGGACAAGATTCTGCAAGAGTCGGTGGCCTTTTACGATCCTGCCGTAAGTGCCTTCACGTCCTGGGATGCCGCCCACGAGCGCTCCGCTGACGGTCATGGCAGGTGATCTGCGTCGTTTTCGTCTATCTGCCCTCGAAGAGCGGCAACAGCGTCGCGATGTGGCGCCGCAAGATCAGAATCGGCAACGAGACGCGCGCGACGCGGATAAACGAGATCAAGCTGGCAATGGCTGGGCTGCGGAAACAAAAGGACTATGTCGTGCACGTGGACGAGTCGGTGACCCGCTCTCCCGAGACTTCAGCGTCTGACGCGGCCAGCAGACTACCTCCTGGTCATAAGAAAGCTGCGAATTCTGGTAAAGCAGCTGCGACGAAAGCTACGAAAGCTACGAAAAAGCAGGCAGGCTACTCCAGCTCTGCCCGTCCTTATGCCCCTTACGAACCTGCCTCCGCGAAGAAACCCAAGAAGCGGAAATGGTGGCAGTTTTTCTGATACCTCTTGTTTTGATGGTTGCTTTTTTGTATTGTGGTTATCTCCTGCTATCTGTGTAAAATCTAGATGTATTCTTGTAGTCGCTTTGTGTAAATCTGTAAATGACTGATGCAGACGAATGAACAAATTGATGATTTGAACGTTTTTCGTGACGAACAACTCAGACGGAATAAAAGGTGGATTCCACTATGTGTGTATTCGATAACCGGCACCATTATACATGAGGCAACCTAATTGCCTTGCTTGTCAAGGCTTCTCCAGACCCTTAATTACGTAAAATCACAAAAATTTGATGAACCTGATCCGGCCTCTGATCCGTTCTGATCAATCTTGCCAACACACATCTGCATGTTAGCTGTGCATGCAAATTCAACGTTTGTGACTGGCTTTGCTCCCACCTTTTTGCGGTATCAAGGCAAATATGTGGTCGATTGTCTTTGTGTGTATGATTATGAGGGCAGAATTATTGCACCGGAGGATTACATGAAAAAGCTCCCCAGTGCTTCTGTTGCGGTCACTTTCACTATGACCCACTACTTGTTCACAAGCCAGAAAGAGGACACGTTTGTTGCAGACATTGTCAAGATATGCGTCATTGAGTCTCAGATTGCACTGCTGCCCAGCCTGAAGAAGTGTTGGCCAGTTGTACCTAATATGGATGATAGCCCAAAGAAGAAAAGGACAAGGGCTGCTGGGGCTTAGTTATGACCAATATCTTTGTTGATATCACTGTGATCCTTGTGTCAAATAATTGTTAGGGTTATCTTTTTCATTGTGCCAAGTAGCAAGGCATTCTGTCGGCAGAGCCGACACTTTCTAGTTATGATATTCGTACATTCATTGATACATTCATTGATGGCCCCTTCCCTTTACTGATTCCAGACCGTCACGGTCGCCGCGAAGCCGTTCGGGTTCGACGCCTGGTCGACGACGCCGACCTGGTTGACGCTCAGCTGATACGTCGTGCCCACCGTCGACAGGCTGTAGATGTGCACCGCCGTCGAGGCCGAGTCAACGTTCACGATCTGCGCCTGGCAGTTCTGCGGCGTCAGACACTGCTGCTGGTAGTTGTTGAAGAAGTTGTACAGCCCCGCGCCGTACACGAGGATGTCCGACGAGGACGTGATGCGCAGCGCCCACGCCGAGCCTGACCACGACGAGGGGTCCTTGAAGGCGGCGTTCACCGAGAATGGAGCGGGTGGCGCAGGCGACGGCTGGAAGTATGGCTGTGCGTCTCTGTCAGCATTGTGTGACACTACCTCAGGCATCATTGCGCACCGATTCTGTTTGGATCAAGCCAAGGTAATGGTTCTTGGCCTTGACGAGATTGTACTGGTAGAGGACGTGGTGTTCAGACGCTGAAAGCACTGTCAGATAACCACCCGGTCCAGAATGCGTCAGAAGCTCACATGTTCCAATCATCCAAACAGGACCAGCGGATTCGGACAGAATTCCACGACCGGAGAAAATTGAGATCTGAGACTGCGCGGCCGTATCGAGATCATGATCCGCTAGCCAGACCCAAGTACCCTAAGGATAATTCAGTTGGAGTCAAGTCGCAAACGTGAAAGCGAGGACATACCTCGAGATAAGCAGACGAGGACGATGTGAGATGAAGTCCAGCAAACGCAGCCATGCAGTTAGCCGTGCCGCCGGTGCCGCTACTCGGACAGTTGCCGGCCTGGAGGTTGGTGCCGATAGCTGCGAACGTTTCAAAGTCAGAATGGGACAAATGAGCGACGAAGGGACGACTACGGACCTCCTCCCAAGCGGATGTGCGAGTCCCACATTCCCGCCGAACCCTGGCTCGATTGCGCGATATTCCATTCGACGACGATGGCTCCGCCAGCCGGCCCGATGGTGACGAATACGATGTCGGAGATCTCCATGACACCAGTGGATCCCGGTGCGCCGACTTGCACGACCGCGCGGGGGTTGTTTACGTCCTGGAACGCAGACCCACGTCCGGCGATAACCGACCACGCTTCACCCACGACCTGCGATCCGGCGGGAATGACGAGCGTCGAAGTCACGACGTAGGTCCCAGCGTCGAAGAAGATGATCTTGCAGCCAGCGTACTGTTCGGAATCCAGTCAGCATTCCCCTCACTGTCATATCTTATCCGATCGATGGCGTACTGTAGCAAAGATCGCGTTCAGCGCAGCCGTGTCGTCCGTGTTCCCATCGCCTTTCGCGCCGTGGTCGCGCACGCTCACGATCTGCGACACCGCGTAGTTCGCGTACTGCGGGTGCATGCGCCCGAAGATCTTGCCGCTGCCATCGAGCAGCGAGCCCGGCTTGCGCGGCGCGGCAATCGGGCCCTGCGTGAAGTTCCCCGCGCCGTTGGTGCCGGTGTAGACGTTGCCCTGTGCCCAGGACGCGACGGTGGTCGACCCGGAGGATCCCGCGAGCACGACGGCCCCGCCGGCGACGCCGACGGCGGTCGGGACGTTGTTGAGCTTGATGTTGTTCAGGACCAGCGAGCCGCCGAGACGCCCGTTGCTGGCGGTCGAGGTGCGGACGAAGATCGGGGTGTTGGAGATCGTGCCGTCAATGATCGCCTCGGCGCCGACCGTCTGGGCAGAACTGCCACCCCCGGTGGCAACGTCGAAGCCGACCTGGCAGTTGTTGAAGGTCACGCCTTGGAATGTCCAGCCCTGGGTCGATGAGCGACGTGCTCAGTCGTTGAATAGGCACATACCCAGTTCCAGAGGGCATAGACGGCGGTCTGAGCATTGTTGACAGTTATGTTTCGGACGGTGAATCTTGGAGATGGCTTAGTCCTGCAGTCGCAGATGGGAGCCATGGCACATACTGTTGGTTCCCGACCCACAGCCCAAACTTTCCTCCGTTGAAGACCAAGTCGCCCATGAATCCGCCACTGCCATTCTCCATCCAGATTCCTGGCAGGACTCTTCAGAACCCAATGCGAAAGCGATCGAATAAGACATACCCTGGTGAGCGGTATTCGGCGCCGATGACATATTGATGACGATGTTCATCAGCGACGTGGCTTGGGCCACTTGCCAGTGGATCCCGGTTCCCTGGGACAGGGTCGCCGGCACACGCGTCACATCGATCACAAAGTTGCGAACACTCCTGAAGCTGGGCCCGGGCATCGGTACCTGAAAGTTCCAAGAAGGGACTAGATCGACTCACAAGTTGTTCTGGTTGGTGTACCATTGCGAGCCAAAGCCGTTGGGGATGTAGGGGTCGGCATCTGCAGCATCAGGTTAGATCCAAGGCGGTACTGCAATGCCAGCTAGAACCCACCGATGACCGCAATGTCAGAGAAATTACCAGCTGCGAGCAAGGTCGGAGGGTGCCTCGCGTCGCCGATCAGCTGTGTGTAGTAGTACGCAATTATCGCCTTGGATACGAGATAGGTTCTGCGTGTACGTGTTAATCGATCAGGCAGCACAATCGCCACTTCAGCACGACGCACCCAGATGGGAAGAAGACGAGAGCCGGAGAGACTCTGCAATCACACGACGAATGAGACGGATCGTATGTCTGCGACCAGAAGCACGCACGTAGAAGAGCCGCAGGATCCTCCACCACATCGATTGCCAGACGCGATGGCGTTGCTGTGACGGCATTGAGCGAGCATTCACTGGGGGATCAGAAAAAAAAACTAACTTGATGGCAATAGTATCGTCGGTGACGCCGTCGCCGCGAGCGCCAAAGTCCTTCACGTTACGATAGACTTGATATGTGGAAGGGCTAGGTCAAGAGGCTCAGTGAGAGCTGCCGATCGGCCGTCCAAAAACTCACTTGGGATTGTAGGCAGAGATTCCTTGATGTTTGATATTTTGCAGCCAGTATGGGTCACCGGCAGCAGCGCTGAGCAAAAGGACGATCAGCCCTCCGTGGAACCAACGAGCAGAGATCGACTCACGTCCCTGGACCGAGCGGGGCAGAGCAAGACGATCCGAGAGCATGTGCGACAGAAGCGATCGACAGAAGGTAGGCAAGAAAGAGCATCTCTGCAGTGTTGGCCAAACGACTCTGTGTTGCTGCTTTCTCTTGACCAAAATACCTCTCGGCTTATATACCCTCCAGCATGCGTCATTGCCAAGTTTCCTTTTCTGCGCGCGATGGTTCAACATCATCGCACGAGACACGGACATGCTCCGTTCTGGACATCGTCTTCCAAAGCCTGGCGTGCAAAATGAGCGTGCACGGCCTCGAGATCCGACGGGCAGTCAGGTGAAACCTCGCCGGGCACTAGACAACGCATAGGACCGGGCCTCGGGATCAGGTGCTAGTTGATACGGACAGAAGGCCCATCGATGGACGCAGGCACTGTAGCAGAAGCAGCAGAACCAGTTCGTTTCAGGGCTGGATAGGGTAAAACGAGACCTCTTCTCAAAATGTCGTAGGCTGCGTGACGCCGCCGTGATGGACTATAATGAAAGATGAGATGGATGTCGGCATCGACAAAAATGAAATCGGCACTTGGCAAGACACAGGTCGAAGGGGAGCAAATCACGAGCGTGCCTCGTTGCACGCTCGACGCGCTTCTAGCGTAGGGCTCCACCGGAAGGCGTGTGGGCCAAGCAGCCGGATTCTCTATCCGCCGATGCCAGGCCGTGACTCGACCACACCCGTGACCGAGAGCACGTCACGGTGTTTACGCGGTGTTTACGCGTTCTGTAAACCGGCACACCACGGCCACTTGTTCGTCGCGAAAACCCGATGCCGGGCCCGTCCAACTCCAAGCGAAAGGGGAAAAGAAACCCGAGGGTGCATGCGAAACCGCGCCTGTCGCTAGAAAGCACCTCCTCCGCCACGACCAGCGACTCTCGGCTCGAGGTCCGAACGCCATCCCCCGTCGACCCGCTCGTGCACGACCGGGAGCCTGTCTTCCACATGGATGGCAACGAGGAGCATGTCTTCGCGCCCCCGCTTCTTCCCCAAAAGCCCTTCATACACGACCCCGGTAACGGCCATCGCGTCCGCGACACCCGCGCGTTCTTGACGTCCTTCTTCGCGCAACCGCCTGCCTGGGACGACCCATTATGTGCCGAGTTCGCGCAGGACGAGATTCTCGAGATGCTGTGCACCGTGCTACCGGAAGAGACCGCGTTGGTATGTAGATTCCCGGCGTGAGTATACCGCAGAACTGACTATCGGCGGCAAGTAGATCTTGTGGTATAACAAGAGCAGGTACGCACGGAAGTCGACTACAGCAGGTCGTGTGCTTACGAGGAATGAAGGTCCACCAGTCGGATATGCCCCGCTTGCCAACGACTATACCGTCTGGGAGACATCTTACCCGGCCACACGGACTCGGATGTCGAGGAAGACCCATCGGAACAACCTCCGCTACCCCAGCTTGAGCGCGAGCAGGAGATTAGTGGGCTTTGTCAGTGGTCTATCTCCGTTTGCTATCAAGGCACTGATAATAGCCTGAGGCTCCACTGTTTGTTTCGTTCTCGCCTCGTACAATTATCCCGGGGCCATAAAGTCAGCATGGGGCCACCTCGCAGAAGACATGGACGAGGGAGCGTGGACGCTCTTGAACAGCGCAGGGAAGGGAGCCGTCGACTCGCAGGTCAGCTTGGGGCTCGGCATGCTCGTGCGCATGACCCGGTTGCAAGACCTCGGACTGGCGCAGTTGTGTGTCCCCGAGATGGAATTTGATGACGACGACGATATGACAGCGATGAACCACGTATAACGGACGCGTAATATTGCATTGCATTACTTGTATATCTTGCCCACCGCATCTTCAACCAAAAACTTGGTATACAACCTGTGCAGGAAAGCGATCGGCTCCGGCATCTTCGCGTCACTCTTGCCCTCGCCCTGGAAGAACACACACGTGAACTCGAATTCAGCCACGCCCTCGTCCGGCTTCACGGTCGCGGTGAGCTCGATGATCCCATCCGTGGTGCGGACGCCGTGAATGCGTGGAGAGTCACCACAGCGTAAGCCTATGGAGTTTGGTTCGCGCCAGAGTATCTCGAAGTGGTCTGTGATATGTTGGCCGACTGGATAGGTCGACTCGGAGAGTTGTGAGTTGTCCCATAGCTGATAGGCCGTGTCTGAGCCGCGATATTTGCGCTCCAAGTACCGACGTTGGAACTCATAGGCTGTCGGTAGTGAATCAGACCCTCCAAAACCCCGCGAAGTAAGAAATTTGGGCCATACCGACTCCGCTCCATACTCCAGCACAAAACCTCTCAACCAGCTTTCCCTCTTCCTGCAGCAGCCCAGGCTCGATATCCTTGAGAGGCACGCGCCGAACGCAACGATCGTACAGCGCAGGGAAGTTGCGGTTCGGGTTCAGTTTGTTGTAAATCGGAGAAGAATAAATCGGGTCGGTGGTGACATCGTAGGGAACGAACTGGGCTCGGCGGGTGTAGTATAGAAACCCGCCGAAACCTGCTGCGCCTACGGTGGTAGTCACAGCAGCGAATCGGGACGCCAATCGTATGGCTGAGTGCATGGAAGTATAAAGACGGTCAAAGTCACCGTGCGGACACTTTAAGTAAGGCAAAACATGTTTGTCTGCCACTGGTGCAAGCGCCGATCTGGTCCGGTGCGAATAAGCGCAGAGGCGGCATTGTATGTTTCTACTCGGAAAAATGAGATGCTGACACTCCAATTACCACCGCTACGTCAGCAGACACTCGTTAAACAGCAACGTTCAGCACCGCAGGGGATGTCAAGATCAAGGGAGACTTGAAGGCGTCGCTGAAGCATACAAACGACCGCGCACTTCCCCATTCAGCTTGCATTCCACTTGTTCAAAGAAAAGTCCACGATGACGCGATGTCCGAGATATTTTGAGCGTGGATAATCGATCACACAATGGAAAGAATTTATCGTGCCCCACTTTCGATTCATGCCCGGAACTAAGGGACCGCAGCGTCCTCGGCATTGAACATGTGCTCCATGGGCGACACAGGGCTTCGTGGGGTGTATACGGAATGGAAGGAGGGGAACAATCGGGCAGGCATTCGCGGTCCGAGAGCACATTGGGGAGGGTCGGAGCAGCCACGTTTCAAATCGAAAGGAGACATATAGGATGAAAGCCATCTGGATTACTTGTCCGAGGCGTGCGGTGTCAGATGATAGTTTCCCCGAGCAGTCTTGGAATATCAATACCACCTTGGTACCACCTGCTGCGCTGCGAATCGGAACCATCAATTGATCTTGAGGAACACCATGGTTTGCACGTCACATTCCGAAGCGCCGATTGTCCACGGAAAAGAGTAACCTGAAGGAGTACCGGTAGATTGCTGTGGAGAAATCGGGACAGGTTGATAATCCGAGCCCAGAGGTTGAGCCGATGATGACTCGACCACTCAAGGAACCAGATTCCAATCTCGAGGGGTATCTACCTTCTGTACGCCTGTGTCGTATCACTTCGAGTAGTAACCAAGTTTGGTGCGTGAGACATTGAACAGGGGCGCCAAGAAGATTGGCACGCTGGGTGAAAACTCGAAGACGATCAATCTTGATATTTGAGCTGACGAAAGCTTGAATCTGCGGCCGAAGTTCGATAGGTTCTGGTCCTCCTGACTACAGAGGTGGCCAACATCCGAGCCATTAGCCTGGGTTAAGAACCTCGTAAGCCAATATCTCGGTTGACATCAGTAGTATCCGTAAGTTCCGTATGGTCATGCTGGGCGGAAAATCGTTGGTTTAGATGAAGCAGTTGAACGATCTCTGTCATATAAGCGCACAGCACATTCTCCACACAGATAGTGCATGTGTGAGTTTGGGCTTTCGACTACGAGGTGCCACCATCCCAAGAGAATATGAGATGGGGAGAGACAACACTACGAAAGCATGAATGCTATGTTTCAAGCTCCGAACTGCTCGCCGCCGATGGCCGAAGGTGATGACACATGATGACCATCAAAGAGCTTGAGTGCGTCCGTGCACAGAATCGGATGATCCCGGCCGCAGTTTCAAACTCCGCCCTGGGGTAAAATTTGGCTGACCCTGCTTTACCTGCACCACAGAGCGCATACGAGTTATAGGCGTACGCCCACCGCCAAAACCCCGATAATCACCAGCTCTCGTTCCACCCGACTTTTCCTATAAGGTACGCTCCTTGCTCCATGCTATGTCTTTTGGGCTCGAAAACTCTCGATATATGCTATCTCGTCGTCGTAGACAACGACGTTGAGCGTGAAGGGCGCGTTATTTGTTTGGCCCCAGACGCGTCCTACCCATCATCACCATTATTCTCCCCACATATTCCCCACAGTCTTTCCACTTTCTTCGACTCTGTCGTTCCTATGGATCGTCCCTACCGGTGCTGATCGTCGCGTTTCGTCTCTAGATATGCCGAAGGAAGCAAAACCGAAGGTAAGCCTCCCGCATGCCATCAATCCTCTTTCTGCTGGTTGTTCCTGCTCTTCCCACGGTGTCTCACGTTGTTTCTTCGTCGTTGCGGATCTCTGACACGAGCCATGGGACGTCGTGGTGTCACGCCTAGTCAAAGAGACACATCACTCTTTTCTAAATATCTTGCATCCTGCTCTTGCACTATTCACTCCTCCCTATCCGCGTGTCCACACCGGCCCGCCGTTGTCCCATCTTGCCGTTGCAAAGATCACACTGTCTCGAACGTCCCTTTCCGAAGTCTTCCATAAGCGCATATATCGCCCTGTGACGCCTTGCTAACTATTTATACAGCGCAAGGCTGCCGAGAAGGCTGAGAAGCCGGCAAGAGGAAAAGGCGGCAAGAAGGACCCAAATGCGCCCAAGCGCGCCATGTCTGCGTACATGTTCTTCAGCCAAGACTGGCGTGACCGCGTGAAGACTGAGAACCCAGACGCGAGTTTCGGTGGGTCTCGTTCCGTCTTTCGCAATACTATGAGCTAAGACCATCTCCAGGCGAACTGGGAAAACTGCTTGGTGCCAAGTGGAAAGAACTCGATGAGAAAGAGAAGAAACCCTACGTGGACCAAGCTGCGAAGGACAAGATTCGTGCAGAGGATGAAAAGATCGCCTATGAGGTCCGTGATTCTCCCCCAAGCGTTTGTTTCTACTCTAATGCGATCTGAAGGGCGGAGGTAAGAAGAGCGCCCAGGCGAGCGGCGAAGAAGACGAGGAGGATGACGATTAGGCGAGCTGTCTTGCAGATGGACCTGACTGTACTACTGATTGAGCTTGTCATTGACGAACGACGTTGCGCGATGATAAATGCATCGTTGTACCATAGATATCTGTCTCCCGCTCTGCGTCGTGCCGACATATACCTCCCTACATTACTGTTGCTGTGTTACAAATAAAATTAGTTTCTGCTTTTGGCAATTCTGGCATCGAATGCGAGGTATGTTGTCGTACTATGTCTCGTACGCACAATCAAGTGGGCGCGGCCACCGAAGTTGGTAGTTGAAAAAGTGACTGAAAGTGTAATTCAGTTGATGTTGGAGGCACATCAGAGGCGGCGATTGCCGGACTAGTGATCATATTTGGGAGTTTTCACTTATCTACCACAATGTGACTTTGCACGTCCGCATATAGTTGACGATCGTTGACTGAATCCGACTCCAGTGCCGGATCGGTAGGGAGTCCAACGCAGACATGCCTGCCGCCACATCGCCATACGAAGACTGGACCAAGGCGGATCTCATCGCAAAGCTCATGGAACTGGAATCAAAACGCGAAACGACGCAATCGGCGGCGCGAGAGAAAATCGACTTCGCCTGCCACGCGCGGCGCAAGATCGCGCTCAGGTTCTGCTACGCCGGGTGGGCGTACAACGGGCTGGCCGTGCAGGCGCAGCCGACGCCGCTGCCGACCGTCGAGGGCGTGCTGTTCGCGGCGCTCGCGAAGGCACGGCTGGTCGATCCGGATGCGGGGATGGACGGATGTGGGTGGGAGCGGTGTGGGCGGACGGATCGGGGGGTCAGCGCTGCGGGGCAGGTCGTGTCGCTCTGGGTGCGCAGCGCTTTGCGGCCAGAGGAGGATGCATCGCGCACTGGGGAGACGCTTGGCTCTACCCGTGCTGAGGATGCGGAGGCCGGAGAAGAGGCATGGGGTGAGGGAGATGATGACTTTTTTGGCGCGTTCGACGAGACGGATTTCGCGGGGCCCTCTCGCTCGAGCAGCGCACAAGAGCAAGAATTCCACTACGCGGTAGTTCTCAACCGGATCCTCCCTCCCACCATCCGGATCATCGCTTGGTCTCCGGTCTCGCCTGACTTCTCTTCGCGCTTCTCCTGCCAGTCCCGGCATTACAAGTACTTCTTTAGCGCGGACGAGCTGGATGTCGGACGCATGGCAGACGCGGCTTCGCTGCTCGTGGGGGAGCACGACTTCCGCAACTTTTGCAAGTTCGATCCGGCTAAACAGCTGACCGTGTACACACGACGCGTGCAGAGCGCGACGATCAGCGCCGTGCGCGACTCCGATTCAGATGGGATGTACGTGTTTGATCTAGTGGGGAACGCGTTTCTGTACCACCAAGTGCGCCATATCATGGCGATCCTGTTCCTCGTCGGATCCGGGCTCGAGCCACCGTCGGTCGTGTCGGCGCTGCTTAATGTGGCGCCGGGTGCCGAGGGCGACGCCGACGCATCTCTGCCCGTCGTGGACACGAAACCCGAGTACCAGATGGCCGACGGCCTGCCCCTCGTGCTATACGCGTGCCACTACCCCGCCGGCGCGTTGGAGTGGCGGTCCGATGCGGAGACCACGACGTCCTCGGAGGGGCTGTATCGGCAGATGCACACGGCGCTCGGGCGGTCTGAGATGTTCGCCACGCTCAACCGAGTCTTCCTCGCCGCGGCCGCCGTGTATCATCCGAAGCCGCCGTCGACGCTCCCGATCCACGAGACGGGTTTCGCTGTGGATGGGAAGACGGCGATGAACGTGCCCCTCGGCGGCTCGGAGGTCCGGTGGGTGGCAAAGTACGTGCCGGTACTAGAGCGCAAGCGCGGGGACCATTTCGAGGTGGTCAACGAGCGGTGGAGGCTGGGCAAGGGTGCGAGAAGAGATGAAAGGAAGAAGGCTGGGACCGAGGAAGCGCCAGTCTGTCCGGCTTAGCGCGCATCTGGGCTGTCCCATGATGTTTAGACTCAAAATCCTCGCTAGTGAACATACTTGGGCAGAAATCAAGACATACGCCGCAGAGGAGCGATGTGCGCAGTCGAAATCGAGCTTGAACCGGCTCGCGAGCATGTTCTTGGGTGCAGTCCAAGCGCAATCATGGTGCTAGAAGGCTGGGTATGACATACAGACTCTCGCAACCGCGAGGCGATGCAGGGGGCCACTCTCACCATTTCGTCCCCCAGATATTGGGAGCAGTGAGTTACGTCGAGAATGCTTGAATCAGGCACGAAATTGGGACAGAAATAGATAACTCGGTGAGCTCGGGGTGCATTGCAACGCCTCACATGGCCTCTCGGTGGCCAGCGTCCTCAAGGACGTCTGTGTGAAGAATCGAATATGCAAATATGCAAATTGTGACGTCGTATGCTGCTTGAGGGCGCTGAATCGAGTAGGCGGCACCGATCCAGCGACCAAGCAGAACTCAATTTGTGAAAAATCTGACATGCCGATGCAGGGCACAGACAGACATCTATCTGCACGACCGCAAGAACCGTAAGCCAAGCAACCACCCGGATAATCTCAACGAGGCCCCGAGACTGATGGTACATCATGCGCAGATCGAGAACCGAGAAGCCTGAGAACGATTCTGGCGTAGGCCGACAGGCGACGAGATGTTTCATTCGTCCAGATGGCGCAAACATTTCAATTCCCACATCCGGTTTAGCGCAGAAGTAGAGACTCTGCAGGGACGATGTCGACATACTTGCATACGGTTGCAGAAACGTGGACCGTCGATCGCACTAGCGCGTACCATCCCCCTGGAATTCTGGGGCAAAGAGTGTGGGGCAAGGCAAGATCTTTGCGAAGCATTAGCTGTGAGCATGGGAGGCTAAACTACATTGGTTTGCGCAACCACTCGAACGTTCAACTCCGTAGTCTACGTTCCACTGAGACTGTAAGCACAATTGTTCCATTCCACATAAGGGCTAGATACACTTTTTACGACGGGAGGCAGGTGATGATGGAGCTGAGTTTGCTGATGACAGTAGCCTGGTCGGCAACGCTCGCCTCGGACTTGATCAAGTCCTTGCTGGCGATGAAGGGGCTGACGCTGGCGTAGCATCCCGAGGCAGTCATGACGTCGTTCTCGCTGGGCAGGTGCTTGGAGCCACACGTGTTGACGTCGTCCACGAAGATGTTGTTGTAGATCCGGCTCAGCACGAACTGGAAGTCGTCGCCGGACGCGCACGCAGAGGAGATCGGCGGGTAGTTCACGTTCAGCGACACGCCGCTCGGCAGGTACGGCTTGCTCCCGGCCAGGAGCACGTTGACCAGCCGCAGCGTCGCCTGCGAGTAGATCTGCGCCGCCTGCGAGTTGGCCGACGACGGGTCCGACGTCAGCGTCGTGTACGAGACCTGGCTCCCAGTCGAGCCAGAGACGGCAATCGACGGGATCCCAGCAATCACGGCAGCCGAGGCGGCACCGCTAGAACAACAGAATCAGTGAGCAGTTTGAATCGCGAGTGCGGATGGCACGTACACAGTGCCAGACAGCGTCGTCGCAATGCCGATGTTCGCACCGACATTCGGTCCGCTGACGACAAAGTCGGGCGCGGAGCCAAACAGGTCAGGCGCGAGCGTCTTGATCCCAAAGTTCGCCGAGTCGGCGGGGTAGGCATTGACGTAGTTCAGCTTGTCGTTGCTCGGGTCGGATCCCTCCGCCGGCGAGCCCTTCGGGCACGAGTTGTACTCGCATGCCGAGGTCAGCGTCGTCGCGGTCTTGCTCGACGAGCCCGTGCCAGACTCGTTTTGCGCCGGAGCGGACAGGATGACCTGTGGAGCCGCATGATGAGGACACGGTATGGTAAGAGAGGAGATGACGGAGTGCATACATCATAGCCCGCAGCCTCCAATGCGGAGTACTGGGCGCGGATATGAGCAACCGCCCAACCTGGTCGTCCACATTAATAAAAGCTGGACTCGAGCTGGAGCAAGCAGCATTACCGTCATCGTTCGTCAGCACGATCTTGGGTGCCGCGACCGCCAACTGGACGAGAGCACAGAGGATGAGGGTGCGGAAAACCATGGTCCAGGGAGGGGTGTCAGAGGGAATCGAACACTGGCGAATCGCTGTTGCGCGGATGGGGAGTGACTTTATAGCATTGAGATTCGAAGTGCGGCGGTTGCACAAGGCACGTTCATACGGTGCACATGGGTCGGCGAAGGAATGCGAGAGTAATCAAGAAGCAGCCCTGCACAAGGCTCGTCATGCATACGAATCATGATTGTTTCCCCGTGATGCAAACCTGGAGAATCTCGACGTCGGTTGCCCCACATTGCCATTGACGCAGCGGGCGGGGTCCCGAGACGAGACGGTCGAGGACCCACACGGACATCCACGTAGCCAGAGGACCCTGTAGAGACGCGCTTTGTGTGTCTGGGTGTGCCTCTGTGTCTGTGAAGCGGACGCACACATGACTGGACAGAGAAAAGAACTCGACGACCGAATCAAAAATCGGTTCCAATCCACCCTTGATCGGCGTTGATGCATACATGCTTATATACTTAGTTCGTTATGGATCGGCGTGTGACCTGCTCCACTTCTTCACGTGACCGTGAGTAGCGCGGTCGAGGTAACCCGACGCCCCGCCACCGATTCCCATGCAAGAGCCCCAAATCTTCTTCGAGAAAGAGCAATGTTGGATGTTGAAAAATCAGCCTTGTCTCCAGGAGACTCATAGGCGAGACCGTTCAGTACGCTTGCTAGCTTCTGTGTGTGAATAGGTCATTGCGGTCTGGCCTATGACGCGGTTGTAACTGTAGAAGCAAGCAGAAGGGTCGGATGTATTCCGGCAGCCGCGTGAAGGAAGCGTCGCCAGAGGTCGCCACGTTGCAGTAGGGTGCACGCGCACGCGAAGCAGCCACACAGGCAAACACAACAATCCCACGTCCGCCTACATACTGTACGACTTGGAGTGAAAGGTGCATCATCGAATTCAAGTTCAACTATCTACGCTAGTCTTTCTGCCTCAAAGCAAATGTGAATGGGATCGATGTCATCATAAAATACTACGCCTGGGGACTAGCCCTGGGCGCACCATCGTGGCTACAAA
This sequence comes from Mycena citricolor, assembly GCA_963692855.1. Lineage (NCBI taxonomy): Eukaryota > Fungi > Basidiomycota > Agaricomycetes > Agaricales > Mycenaceae > Mycena > Mycena citricolor. The sequence goes on along the minus strand of CAVNYO010000171.1, from coordinate 127,780 downwards.
ACTTGCTCGCTAGTAAGTACACTCTCGCACTTTAGAAGTTCGACAGGCGGCGACCCATCAACCGGCGGCGCTTGCCGCCCGTCTTGCTCTTCACAGCGGCGCTGGCAGACGCCTCGGGGGCGGCCACGCTCGACGCAGCAGCCGAGGGAACCGCGCTCGCGGCAACGGCGCTGGACGCTGCGACGCTGGGTGCGACGGCAGAGCTGGCAGCGACGGCGCTCGAGACAGCTGCGCTGGGAGCGGCGGCGGCGGAAGAGACAACAGCAGACGCGGCAGCCGAGGCCGACGCGACGACAGCAGATGCGGATGCGGATGCGGACACGGCCGAGGCGGCGACAGACACGGCGGACGCAGAGGCAGAAACGGCCGATGCCGAGGCAGATGCAGATGCAGACACGGACACAGCCGCCACGGTGGCGTTCTTGCCTGCAACAGCGCTGAACTGCAGACTAGTCAGTACGAGTTCGCATGGACGAGAGCCTATCCACTAACGTAGCTGCAGTCGTCAAGGGAACCGTGCTGGGCAATCGGGACAATTGCCGGCTGGTGGTTCATCGCAGTGTTGATCGAGCAAACACGGTACGAGCCCACGGGCAGACCAGCGGTCACCGAGGTGGAGAGCAAGCCGTTGGAGTCCGCGGCATTGTTGATACCCTAAGAGGGAAAGGATAAATTTAGCATCGGACGGGTCGCGGTTGCATTGCTCAGGAACTCACCTTGAAGAAGACGAACTTGCGCGCGTCGTTCGGGGTAGTCTGGTCGATCGTGCTCAAGCTCTCAACAACAAAGTGAGTGTGACCGATGATCTGGCCGGCCGAGTTCAGCTGTTGCGGGGCGGCGTAGTACGTCGACGCCGCGTTGGTGAATGCACCGGTCTGCATGCCCCGGATCTTCATCGTCAGGTTGAACGGAACCAGCGCATCAACCGTGCCGAAGTTCTTCGGGAACTGGAACTTGGACGAGGGCATGTTGCTGGTGGAGGGGATCGAGCCGATCGGCACGGGGTTGCAAGATCCGGTGGTGACCTGGGCGCCGTTCGTCAACGGCGTGCCCGGCAGCGTCAGGGCACAGAAGTTAATGTAGTTGTTCGTCGAGGTCTGCGACGCGCTTTGACCTGCGGACGAGGGAAGACCGCTTAGCTTATCCCGGCATCCGCATTCGGTACAAACGCACCTGTCACCGGAGGATTCTGTCCGTCGTCGGTGAAGTTGGGGCAAATGACATTCGGGTCCAGGGCTGATATGCAATTAGCCGGGGTTTCGCCTGAAACACGATCACGCACTGAGCGAGGTCTGGGCGGCAGTCGCATCTGTGACACCACCGGTGGACGTGGCCAAAACGGCAGTAGTGGTGCTCGAACCCGCGGTAGAGAGAGCCAGGACCGCGGAGGATGTCGACGCGGCCACGCTGTCGGAGGTGGTGACCGCGCTTCCGGAGTTGTTGCTGCCAGAGTTGTTGCTAGATCCAGAGCTGCTGCTGCTGCTGCTGCTACTTCCGCTGTTGTTGTTGCTGCTGCTGCTTCCACTGTTGTTGCTGCTGCTGCTGCTGCTGCTTCCGCTGTTGTTGCTGCTCGAGCTAGAGCCAGAAGAAGATGACGCGGACGTGCTGGTGGATGAAACGGCGGTGCTCGTCACTGTGTGGGTGCTGACCACGGTCTGGGTGTGCGTGTGGACGACGGTGCTGATAGCGATCGTGGCGGTCTGTACGGGACACGATCGTCAGATTGGGCCCTAGGGCGGAGAAAATGCGGGCCACGCACGGCACAGAAAGTCTCAGTCTCGAAGCTCTGCTTGGCCTGCACAGAGACAGAGGACGCCGCGAGGGTGCAAAGAGCGAGGAAGGTGCGTTTGGAGAACATGATGGGGCAAAGAACGATGGCAAAGGAAGGGGATGCTTTGAGGGCTTGAGGGAACTACTGAGAGCGGACCTGATTGAAAGACACCTGTGTCGGCGTGATAGAAGGTGGTGCACTAGGCAAAACCACAGAAACGGGATGACACCAAAGAAAGAGGAAGGGTGAAAAAGATCAAGCACCGGCGATAGAGCCTTATATGCACATTGCATGCCTGATTGATCCTGACTTTGATCTCCAAATCGGCTTACTTTCGGCCCCTTCGTTGACGACGACCGTCAGGCACCGAGATCACATTGTCAGTTGCAACCCGGGCCTTCAATTAACGGCACGTGGGTAAGCCGACGTCATTTCCGAGAAATTACCCTGCCTTGACTGAGCTGGAGAGAGCTGCAAGGGCGAGGGGCTGAAAACCTGGCTGAAACTGCGTCGGGATTTCTCTCCAGTGAGGCCAGCGACCATCTGTCCGTCAAAAGTCCTGTCAGGACGCACAGCGTGGTCCGTTACCACCGTGGACAGCCTCGTCTGCATTCGGCGTCGAATTGACGCGAGAGATATATTTATCTCATCATACAATCATGCGGTGAAACGCGCTAGCCAACACCTTCCCCGGACTCCAAGCCTGCCTTCGACAGTGCGTGAACATGTGGGACACGATCACAGTCCCTAAGCGAACTCCCTTCTCCCAACGACACTGCGGACATCGGCGCTCCCTGTTCTGGCCGCTGTGACAGGCAATGAGGAGCGATGACGGGTCGTGCTGATCAGTGGTCGCATCCCGTCACTGAATGATACACCTGATCGCTTCTGATCCACGGAGCACACATCTACAGAGTGCACCGCCCGAGTGTTGAGTGCTCAGTGCCGTTTGAAACACCGTTCAAGTCAACGCGCCCGGAAGTCAACGTTTCAACGTCAACGCCCGCTGGACATGTCAGATTCAAGCACCAACAAGTCAACTAGTTGCAGTGCGGCAACTGTAGCTTCCGCCGACGCTTGCCTCGATACCAACCGAACGCTGGCACATCACAATAAGCCTTAAAAATAGGCGTCCATGTTTAAGATCATCGTTATTTATGCTCGATGCCAAATTAAGCAGATGAGATTGTTAACAGCGTCATTCCTGAACGATTTCGGCGGCGAGTAGACACCGGTGGATTCGTAGGACAACCTCAAAAGGCTCTGTTCGTTGTGAGCGCCACGGGAGGATGCTATCCAGCCTTTATATCGAACACAGCAGTCCATAGTGCTCTTGACGAAAGTCGCCAGTGGCACATTCAAGTCGTGACAGGGGCGGCCTGTTATGCAAGGACTACGAAAGCAGTTTGACCGGGGCTTCTAAGAAAGCAATTTCAAGTGGTCCTGAATGTTGAATGAGTGTCCAACCGCCGCCGCTGACCGTCAAGACCCCAACGTCGAGGAGGATATTGGCCTGAATCTTCTGGGCACGTTCACTCCTACTGCAGTATCATCGTTCGACAGTTAGGCTACAGTTGAAACCGGATCGATTCCATCCTCTGATTCGTGCCTCCCACGGGCTTTGGAGGCCAAGGCTGGAGGTCGGGTACTTATGGAAGCGGCCTGAGGCTGGAGGGGACACGACAAACAGTCGCATACAAGGTGGCTCATCATTCACAAATTAGGACATTATTCGGCCTGCGCTACTCTCAGCGTCTCCGTCCTCCCGTGCAACCGGCTTCTCCTTGTTCTCTTGCGCCTTTATCGCTTCAGCAACCTGAGTATCTGCCCACTTTCCGCCAATGAGCGCAAGAGCTCCTCGCAAGGGAGAAAACTACGAGCTTAGTGTCGACCTCAATAGTGGATATGCGGACAAACGCAAGGATGCGATTAAACGCGTCATTGCCGCTATGACCGTCGGCAAAGGTGGGGGTCCATTCCGATGCTCCCTGCCTATCTTGAGCTGACGATGACCAGACGTGTCGGGGCTATTCCCCGATGTCTTGAAGAACATGCAGACGACCGACCTGGAACAGAAGAAACTGGTGTACCTGTATCTCATGAATTACGCGAAGACACAGCCGGAGCTAGTAAGAGGCTTTCTTCCGGCCTAGTCATCCAAGGCTCATACGACGATAGGTCATCCTCGCTGTCAACACTTTCGTCAAAGATTCCGATGACCCCAATCCGCTAGTCCGGGCTCTTGCCATCCGAACGATGGGCGTATTACGAGCCGAAAAGATTATCGACTACCTATGCGATCCCTTGCAGAGGTGTCTACGGGACGAGAATCCATACGTCCGCAAAACCGCAGCCCTGTGCGTGGCCAAACTGTACGATCTCAAGCCGGAGTTGGTGATAGAGAATGGGTTTCTGGAGCAGCTACATGATATGCTGACGGACAGCAATCCTATGGTGAGCAGGCTGTCTCGTGCATGTCGCACGGCCGCTAATGGGCCAAGGTCGTCGCAAACACTGTTGCCGCGTTAACGGACATCCACGAAGCTGCCTCTTCTCGCCCATCGAGCTCCACCACCGACCCGGGAATCTTCAACGTCTCCCCACAGACCCTGAACCGGCTTTTGATCGCGCTGCCGGAATGCTCTGAATGGGGTCGCATCGCGCTCCTGAACGCGCTCGTCCGATATGTCGCGCAAGACGAGAAGGAGAGCGAACACATCTGCGAACGCGTGGTTCCGCAGTTCCAGCATGCCAATAGTAGCGTCGTGCTTGCTGCGATCAAGGTGAGCCGTCTTCGTTATCTCGACTCACACTCATCATTTTCGAGGTCGTTATGGTCCACATGCGGGGAGTCGGACGCGAAGATCTCAACAAACAACTGATACGCAAAATGGCGCCGCCGTTGGTTACGATGCTCTCGTCGCCGCCCGAAGTGCAATGGGTCGCCCTCCGCAATATTAATCTCCTGCTGCAGAAACGACCGGAGATTCTCTCATCGGAAATTCGCGTCTTCTTTTGCAAATATAACGATCCGCTATACGTCAAGATCGAAAAGGTGGACATCATGGTTCGATTAGCTCATGACAACAACGTGGACGCACTATTGAGCGAACTGAAAGAGTGCGTTGGATTAGGCTTCTGATTACTGTGCCTGCTGAAAACATCCAGGTATGCCTCTGAAGTCGATGTTGATTTCGTGCGCAAGAGTATCAAAGCCATCGGCCAGACCGCGGTCAAGATCGACTCTGCCGCTGAGCGCTGTGTAAATGTCCTGCTAGAGCTGATCGCAACGCGCGTCAGTTATGTGGTGCAGGAGGCTGTGGTCGTGATGAAGGTGAATCTGACCAAAACCAGAGTGGGCTTTACTGAACGTGTTTCGAGGATATATTCCGAAAGTACCCATCCACCTATGAGGGTGTCATCCCCACTCTGTGCGCTAACCTCGACGAATTGGATGAACCCGAAGCCAAGGCTTCCCTGATCTGGATCATTGGGGAATACGCGAACAAGATCGACAATGCGGATGAGCTTTTGAACATCTTCGTGGACTCATTTGTCGAGGAAGCGTATGCAGTGCGTGTTACCCTTTGTTCCAGGACGATCAGTGCTCATGACTACAAGGTTCAACTCCAAACCCTGACAGCAGTCGTGAAGCTTTACTTGAAGAAGCCGGAGTCCTCTCAGGCCATCGTGCAACATGTCTTAAATACCGCGACGAGAGAGTGTGATTCGCCCGATGTTCGTGACCGGGCATATGTCTATTGGCGACTCTTATCGACAGATCCTGGCGCTGCGAAAGTGTGTTATGTCCTTGTATGGTGTTATGCTTCTGACTTGCTGGCCAAGGCCGTTGTTCTCGCCGTCCGGCCACCCATCTCGATACCTCACACGACCGTAGCACCAAAGTTACTTGAAGAACTCTTGGGAGAAATCTCCAATCTTTCTAGCGTGTACCACAAGCCGGCGGAGACTTTCACCAACTTGGGTCCTGTGGGGATCGACTCCATCCAGCAAAAACGTGTCAAGTAAGGGTAGCTTACGCCAAGCTATCATCCTATAAGCTGACATGCTTCGACCCCCAGTCTCGCCGAAGATGACCGATTCTCGCAGAAAAAGGCTCTGCAGACCGTCGCTGCTGGTCAGCACGTTGAGAACCTGCTGTGAGTTCTTGCAATATATTCAGACAGTCGGCGGCGCAGTGGGACTGATTTGACCTACGCAGGGACTTCGACGATGATCCCGCTGTCGAGGGCCAGCCAACGGGATTGGCGGCGACCGAGATACTGGCACAGCCTGCCGCTGCCAATCTCATGTCCGGGATGTCGAGCAACCCACTCGACGACCTCGTCTCGATCTTCGCCGCCATTCCGAGCGCACCTGTCAGCCCGCCCGTGACGAATGGGTTCGCAAACTCGTTCAATGCACTTTCCTCACCCGTTGCCTCGGCACCTATGCAGTCCCCAACACACCAGCAGCAGCAACAGGAGGATCTCCTTGGGCTGTTCTAGGTATCATGGTCGGGAATGTCGACTGCCACTGGCACATTGCTACATAGATTCTGGTGCTGCCGACGTCATTTACGGATTTCGATTCTGGGATTGGATGAAGCGAGACTGTATGAATACAATGGTACCATGCACTACACGGGATCAAGGCAAGGCCATGTGAATCTCTTTTACTGCTTGCCGGCCTTGGCCAACTCAGCGGCATGTTCCTTTTCCAGTTGTTCCTACAAGGAGGGATTAGCCCGAGCAATAAAGCACTGATAATGATGGAGCTCACCAGCTCGGTCTTCTTCTGCTCGATCTACGTCCACCGTGCATTAGTATTGGAAAATAAGGATGAAGGACTGGGATGACGTACGTTGGCGCGCATTTTCGCAAGCTGTTCTGCCTCATGACGGCGAGCGTACTCGTCTGCGAGCTATGAGACGGGAAAACGCGTGAAAGGCACCGACGCACTCTCGTGAGCTTGTTCCTTCTTACTGTAAGCCGTCAGCGATATATTCTGGGGTAACGGGCCAAGAGTGTACTCACTTGAAACCCTTGGATTTAGCCACCGATCCAGCGTCTTCGCTGTAGAAGCGTTTGGGGGTCATGAGGGCCCGGGGCAGACGACGGGCAGCAATTCTCGCGGTGAACATGGTGGTTTGAGTGAAGGGGTTCTGGAATTGCCTGGATGTTGTTTCGAGTTGCCGTCACTCTGTTACGGAACGTTGCGGGCTGATTGTGACCCACGTTACGCATCACTCCCACCAACTCCCGACATGTCCACCATTCTCCGGAGGGCGGCTGGCGCTGTACGTTCCCGCCCTCCGCGACGTGCGCGTGGTGTTAGCTGACTCGGTTCCTGTGAAATTTTACAGGCCCGCACAAGCTCTCGTGCTTTTTCTACCTCCACTGTTGCCCGGAAAGGTTTGTCTGGCTGGTCACTACAATGTTCTATGCGGTGTTGTTTTCTGACCTATTCACTAGATATCGTCCAGGACCTGTACCTCCGAGAGATAAAAGCGTACAAGGCTCCGCCTGCCGTGCGTGCCGTACCACCCTTTCCATGCCACAAGCCTCCCTGACACCTTCTGCACGCAGGCTAAAGACGCCCACGTCGGAATCGTCAAGGCGTACACCATGCCGCCTACGCCCAAGGCTCCGGCCCTCCCGACGGACCTCGCGTCCGAACTGTCCTCGTACGACGCCAGCGAGCCTGTCGCCTCGGTCGCGGACAAGGCACCGGCTGCTTCCGGACAACACACCGAGTTGGCGGGAGGCGCTGAGGAGTTCTTGGAGCTCCTTGAGGCGGATCTCCATGAGGAGCACCACTAGAGGGATGTTGCTCGTCGTCGGCTGTACTGTTGCCAAAATAGAATTCTGCACGCTCGAATGCATTTTGTCAGCACGTGTGCGCTTGAATTTGGCCCTCTCTCTTGGTGCACTCACTATGCAGAAGGCCGTCTCTCTGCAATGCCGGATGGTGCTTAACACGTGCTTTCGGAGTGTGGTGGCTCTGCATCCGCTCCAGGTGGTTCTGTTGTAGCTATTTTCATGAGTGAGACCGTTAGCAGGCTCTAATAGTTCAGTTTACGCATTTTCCGAGATCGACTGTCCGTACTCTTTGAGACGCTAGTAGATACCGTAGATTCCGATGGAAGGCCGATATGCAATGACAATCTGCGAAGCCGAACAGTCCGAGCGCTAGGGCTTGCTCTACACCACCACGACGCATTTTTATGAACGCTACTCTCTCTTACGATCTGCTTTGCCTGGTTGTCGATGCACTCGATGGTGATCCAGCTACACTCTCACGTTGCTCTTTGGTCAGTCGCGACTTCAACCGCGCAGCTTCGAGCCACTTGTATCGCTCAGTTATGATCTCTCCGCGTTATGTCAGTCCCGGTCTGCGCCATATCACTTTGTGTTCCTGCTGTAATACGTGGTGTAACAGCGTCAGCCGTTAGAGGCTCCGCTTGAAGTCCTCTCTGCGATGCTTCCGGGCAATAGACTGCATGTCCAAGCGTTCACAATCGAAGGTTCGTTAGAATTCTCGCCGGATCCGCTTATTCTTACGCATGATCACTATAGGCTTGATATCGCCTCAAGAACCTCTTCCCACTGAATATGAAAGCAAGTTGATTGATGCAGTCCAGGCCTTCGAGCATGTGCAAACAGTAAAATTTGCCCCAACGATCTATCCCGAGGACGTATTCGCGAAGCTCATTCCGCAAGTGGAGCAGAAGCCATCTCTCACCGATCTACATGTCAATGCATCATGCATGACCGAGGCCACGGCGCCTATGCTTGTGAAAATCAAGGGACTTCGACGACTCGTGTTGGAGAGTCCAACGCGGGCGCTCTTGCATTTGCTGTCAGACTGGCTGCGATGCCTTGAGCCGACTCTCACGCAGTTGCACCTTCTCGTGCGTCTGGGCTAGGTTCCAGTTTAATCAAATCTCACTTGCCTATCCAGTCCAACTGCGGCTCCATTACTCCGGGTCTCCTGCGCTCCTTCATACCCTTCCTGGCTAACGTTCGGGCATTCTCGTTCGGTCTCTCGTATTCTGTCACCAATGAGGACCTTTTTGGCTTCCTGGGACAATTGCCGAGCCTCGAAGATGCTGCGGTGCAGCACTATCCAGTCTGTCTTTTCAAGGTCTCCGTTCTCTCCTGCTTGATCTCGTTCTTTGTAGCAACGCAAGAATGCCGAGAACGCTGCACCCATGGAACTGCTCAAGTCTTTCACGGCCCTTCACGGCCCCGCTGAAACCCAAGATTTCGACGAAGCGGATAGACTCTGCGCGTGGGTTTGCGCTGCGATTTCTGGAGCAAAAATGGAGCGGATCAGTGTCCAAGGCGACTATTTCGCGGAATCACTTTTCATACCTCGAGTATTCGACACTCTCGTCGAGGTCCTATCCGAGACACAGTACACAACGCTGACAGCTCTCGATCTGTCCGGCTGGCTCGTCAACGCCACCTCTATTGCTCGTCTCATCGACACTTGTAAGTTGCTGGAGGAGTTGACTCTAGCTCTCGACACTCCTGGCGTCGTATGCAATAATTCTTCTGGTTACGTGAATGCGCAGTGGCTGATTGTCGTTCAGGAAGAATTTGAACGCAAGCTTCCCGACGCCCTCCGACTGCACACAGCACATATTCGTGTCTATTCAATGGCTGAAGAATTGTTTACCATGGAGCGTGCGACCTCTCTTATGCGATCTTCCGCTCTGAGAAGATTGACCGTAAACGGCCACTACTTTGAGGTCAATCCCCTCCCTCCTTCATTCATGCCGGCTCACAATTTTCTCGAAGGCTGCTTGGGGATTGAATCAGGAGGGTGCCGTGCACTTTGGGGTCCAAGAGCTAGTTAAAACGGAGGACACGGTCGATGATGCACTACTCGAGGAGGAAGATGATTCCTCCGATAATGGCTCGACGTGCTATAACGCCGGAGATTTGGGCCCGATACCTGAAGAGGAGGAGGAGGAATCTGAGGACTTCGATCTCTACGAGCAGGGGCTTGACGCCTTTCGCTCTGAAGCGCGGTCATTGGACGGGACTCCATCGCTTGCAGCGCCGGACTCGCTAAAGGCGGATTAACAAGAAATGGAGTCACGATATTCTTTTTCTTTGTACATTACTCGACAGGAACACATTTTTTGCCCACTTTCTCAGGAAATGCCGCATTCCACTCGTCGACCGCAGCATTCCAAATTCCTGCAGCGCCCTTCGGCCACACATCAATCTCTTTCCATCTCTTCGGACAGTGAAGCACAGCGAGTCTCGCATCTCCCAGCGCGGCATCCGACATGAGGAATCCCAGTCCCTCATCTCGCCAGTACGGGTAAGGTATCGTCGCAACAACCCGCTGGAGACGAGGGAAGTGTGTCGTGTCTGCAAGATATGTCACAGCCCGACTCGTGTTGTTGGCCGGCAAACTGAGGTCAGTTAGGTTGGGAAAGAACATGGAAGCAGGAGGGGGCAGCGGGGAAGTCCCGCCGACCAAACGAAGTTTCTCCAACTGGCTGAAGAGTCGGGCTCCGTGCGAGGTAGCCAGTAAGCGGATCCAAGGCATGATGGGCTCAGTGATAGTCAGATCCACAAGCGATTTGTGTAGAAAGTCCCGGCTCGAGCAGATGGACAACAAGGTGGCGGGGACGCACGTCAATCTGCGCAGATTGAAGCAAGCGTAGATGATATCCGGTCCGATTGAAGTGTACCGCTTAGAGGGGAGAGCCGGGAGGAACCACAGCTCTCTGACTGCTAATCCGATTTCGGGATGGGCCAGGATGGAAGCATGGAACGATATCGCTTCCCACGGGAAGGACAAGATCACAACGGTCGGAGCAGAGTACGCGCGGGCCAATTCGGCGACACGCAGCGAGGTGCGTTGAAGCGCTGCGTACGTGGCGCCAGATTGGAATGTTGCCAGGCGAAGGATTTCAGCGGCAATTTCGACCGGCAGCTCGAGAATCGGGAATGGTCCGATGACGGAGAGAATGCTGAGCCATTCCTGGTGAAAGGAAGGAATGTAATGACGGGAAAGAGCATAGGACAATTCGTGGAAGCTGGAGATGAGTTGGACGGACATCGTCTGCGGCAGGAAGGTCAAGAACGTCTAACATTTATAGATGAGGCGGACGGGGAAGCGAAACTGTCACTACATTAATTGCAGATGGAATCCTTGCGAGTGGCTGGTTAGAGGAACGGATTCATAGCGTCTAGAGCTCAGAGCAACTTGGGCGCGCCATGGCTGAATGCTAAGCGGCGATTACAGGAGTGACGTCACATTCTGTGTTGCTTCCATCCTAACTTGCACGTTGTAACACGCAGGACTTCCGGAGCGATCGTGTCATCTCACAACGCAAAAAGCTTGCTTGAAGATGACTTCGCACGCTGATTCGCAATCATCGGTGTCTAGCGGCCATGGGCTCGGTCACTCTCAACCACTCCTGCTCAGCGACACCCCCTCCGAAGACCGCGCTCCTTTGGAAGTCGATGGAGAAGCCGTGAAACTAGAAGACCTGGGACCCATGGTTGTGAATTCGGACGGGGTACGCTGAGAATGGTTTCATGGTGTCAGAATGAGATTTCGATCTTGAGTCGTTCAGACCCTATCCCGCATCGCAAACTGGGCCCAAATGACGCAGGCAGAAAGAGAGACCACGATGAGGGTTCTCTCTGCCAGGAACAAGTGACTATCGTTTCTCGGACTCCGTTCTCAGCATGCCAATATTGACGCCCGTCAGACTTCGTTTGGCTGAGGTAGCGAAATCGCAAGCTGAGGATTAGCTCAACCCAGGCCAGCTAGGCTCAGATCCCATCCTCTCTGTGTCATTTCGATCGATCTCAGTACCGCAATGCTTTGACAGAACGAGTTCCTAAGCCCAACCTGGAAAATCTCATACAGGATCCATATTATTTGGCCGGAATATCTTTTTCATTCTACTTCAGCTCGGCGAGAATGACACACGTGCACATGGGACTCATGAAGTTTCATGGAGACCGACCATTTCAAATCCACTTAGTCAATGAAACTTGTGAGAGCACAGTACACGTGATAATCAATCAATCAGATGCCATCACCTACTGAAAATTGCCCTCGTTCTCTGCCGTAGAGTGGTCGGTTCACGAAACGTGTGGGCCATCCATCTGAAACATTCAGAGACGCCTGCAGACGTCCATCGGTGTTATAACATGACTCGAGATGAACGTGAGCAATTGGCATCAGTGAGTAACGACACATCACGTGGCTGTTGCCATCTGGATTAGGCAATTGCATCTTTCTCTGCGCGTTGTCGAGCCGCCAGCCTCCGCTAGCGACGCAGGTAGCCAGAGCCACCGCGGGTGAGGCACAACCACGATGAGCCTACAGATTCCTCCCCCGACGTCCCGGCCCGTATCGGCCGCCGTCGCGCCTTCATCGCAGAGTCGACGTCAGCCTCCCGCACAACACCGTGCCTCACACCAAGTTGTCACATCCTCCTCCTCTTCACCAGCCCACGAACCCTCGTCCAACTCGAATGGCTACACGGACGTGTACTCTCACCCCGCGGCGACCGCATATGCGGCCGCGCACCCGCGACGGACCATCCCCAAATTCGGGCCATACCTCCTGCTGCAGACGCTTGGGGAGGGCGAGTTCGGAAAAGTAAAGCTGGGACTCCATTCACAGTGGGGAGAAGAAGTTGCGGTCAAGCTCATTAGGCGCGGAAATGTCGATAGCGCGGTCCGGATGTCCAAGGTCGAGCGGGAAATTGAAGTTCTACGAGTAAGCATCTTTCTGACTGTCTTTCTGTGTCTTTGCGTCTGTTTTTGAGCGTGCGTTGGCGCCGCCGACGCGTCTTCTCCTGGGCCTGTATCACATCATCCCCCCTGGGTGGCTTGTTTGATACGTGGGGTTTCACCATGCCGGCCGTGGCTTTTCGTTGGCAGCTCTCCGTCCGCCGTTATAGACGGTTCCTGATCACGCATTCTCTAGACTCTAAAGCACCCGAATATTGTCCGACTCTACGACGTTATTGAGACTGACAAATACATCGGTATTGTCATCGAGTACGCTTCGGGTGGCGAGCTTTTCGACCACATTCTGGCCCACCGATACCTCCGAGAACGGGACGCCTCGAAGCTATTTTCGCAACTGATCTCCGGTGTCTGGTATATTCACCAGAAGAAGATCGTCCATCGTGATCTCAAGCTGGAGAATCTCCTTCTCGACAGACACCGGAATGTCATCATCACCGATTTTGGCTTTGCCAACCGTTTCGAGCATCGCGCGGACGATCTTATGCAGACCTCTTGTGGCTCGCCGTGCTATGCCGCCCCTGAGCTGGTCATCTCCGAGGGCTTGTATGTGGGTAGCGCGGTGGACATATGGAGTTGTGGAGTTATCCTCTACGCCATGCTCGCAGGTTATCTTCCATTCGACGACGACCCCGCCAATCCCGATGGCGACAACATCAACCTTTTGTACAAATACATCGTCAATACGCCACTTTCTTTTCCAGACTACATCTCCGACGAGGCGCGCGATCTGCTGAAGCTTATGCTCGTCCCCGATCCTCGCAAACGTGCCAGTCTTGATGCGGTCATGCAGCATTCATGGCTGGCCGCGTACCATGTCGAGCCCAAGTTCCCGGGAGTGCCAAATGCTTTCGGGAAGACTGTCGACGAACTAGAGAGCGCGGCGATGGATCAGCACCAGATGAAGAGGCTTGCCTACCAGCGTCAAATGCGCGCAGCGGCTGCACCGGCAGCGGCGCCGGCGCCCCAGATCTCTCGCTCGCAGACTCTGACCCAGTCCCAGACTCATACCCAAAACCAGACCCAGAGCCACAGTCAGCGGAACCGCCGCCAACCGGAGACGTTGTACGATTCTGCGTCTGGCGGCATGTTTGCTGATGACGACGATCCGTTCGGACCTCCTCCTGGTACATCCAGACGACCGGCAGAAACGGCGCAAGATGAGGGAGAAGCTGGCGGTGAATCCAAAGTCAGAGCGGCGGAGGTCGAATCATCTCGCAAGGAGGTGGAAAGTCCTAGAAAAGGAAAGGAGAAGGAACGGGACGAGCGTTTCCGGCACACGGTCCAGATCGAGTACGGCGAGCGGCGCGGCCAGCGTACTCGCGCAGAGAGCTCTGGCGGAAGGGAGATACCGATCGAGTTCGCTCCTGCAAGTCCTTCGAAGTCGCCGCAGGGCCCTTCGCGGTCTGTCACTGCGCCGGTCATGCCGCCAATCTCCCCGCCTGCCCTTCCAGTTGCTCCTCCGGTGCCAGCTTCATCCCCCCAGACGAACGGCGTGGACAGCTCGAGCATTTCAGAACGGAAGGAGAAGCGTCGACGCGGAAGCACCTCGTCAGGCGGCGCTCCCAAGCCTCTTCCTCCCGATCCGAACCTGCCGCCCACGACCTGGAAGAACTCATCTCCCAAAGGCTCGGAAGCAGTCGTGGAGCGGCCTCCCGTCACCGAAATCTTCACCAACGGCGATGTCGCCGCGGAGAAAGAGGCCGAGGCGGAGACCCCCAGCAAATCCGATGCAAAGAAGAGTCGCCGCAACACGCTGACGGGGCTTACCGTGATAGTGAACCCCATCAATTCCATCCGCAGCACCATGTCGAAGAAGAAGGAGCCGGAAACCGCAACGAGTACTGCTCCGCCGGCGTCCCTCGCGGCCGCGCCCGCCCCGGCGCCGCCGCTATCAGCCACCGCGGACAAGTCGTTCGATGCGGAAGGCAGTGGCATGAGAGCGAGCACCAGCAAAGCCCGCAAGGTCATGGACTGGATCAGGAAGGGACGCGACAGCCTTTCTGTGGGTGCCCCTGGTCCCGTGACCGCTTCCCCGGCAGACTCGATTTCGGACATGGGCGATTCCGCTGGTCCTGTGCACATCACGGTCACGACTCCGAGCTCGGCCCTTTCGCCGATCGTCTCAGCCACCGTCGGCGCGAAGAAGACAGCCGCACCCGAAGCTGCGTCGGCGTCTGCCGTTTCTCCTACGACAACAGTGGCCAGCTCGACGAGTTTCAGGGACCGGTTCCGGCGATCTATCAATGTCGGAGGCTCTGCCCACGAGACCTCGAGCAAGGCTTCCCGCGAGGCCGTTTTGCCTGCTGGCGCTGTCATGCGCGTGCACCACGGTGCTGTCGACCAAGGGACCATCACCACTGGCAAGCCTCCGCAGGTCATGGAGCATGTCAAACAGGTTCTGCAGGGCATGGGTATCGAGCTCGCGGTTGAGACCGAATTCAAGCTTCGTTGTGTGCGACCGAAGTTGCGTCGCTCGGGCAAGACCACCATCAATCCCCAGGGTGTGGCTGCGTTCACGATGGTTGGCAGTGCTGGATCGAACGGGGTACGTGTTCTGGACCGATGTTATCTGAGCATCCTCTGAAATTTCTGCGCTCAGGTCGACAAGCGTGGACTGCCGATGCCTTCGCAGTCCTCGTTCAGCAGCGGAGGGATGTTGCGCGGGCTTCTCATGCGCCGGCAGTCGTCGCAGGTCTCAACAGGACCCACTGCCTCGCCCACTGCTTTCGATCCGGACGAGAGCGGGATCATCACGTCCGAGCCAACGTCCGAGACGGTGTATGGTGTCACCGGAGAAGACGCAGGGGACGAAGTCCGCTTCTCCGTCGAGCTGACCCGTATCGACCGCTTGAATGACACTTACAGTCTCGATATTCGACGAATGAAGGGTAATCTCCGGAGCTACAAGTTCCTGTATGATATGCTGAGAAAGTGCGTCGATTTCGCTAAAATCTTTCCTACGCCAGTTGCTGACCGTGACTTCAGGCGGGCTGATCTGCAACGGGCCCTGTCATAAACCGTCTTTTCCCATTTCCCAAAGTGACCCATTTTCTTCCCGTTCGCCGTGTTTTCTGCTTCCAGTAGTTTTCTCTAGTTACGTACCGCCTAATCTCTCGTTCCCTTTCAAAATTAGTTCAGTTACCTAGGCTGGCAATTCTCCCATCATCCATCGGCACACAGGTTACCACCATCCTCATCCTGCTCCGTTTGTTGTTAGACGACGTCCATTTACTTGATCGCCTAGGGCTTACGGATTGTATCATGTATATAATTATGCTCCAGCCAACGCTTGTGAATGGCAAGCGGCCCGCAAGGCCTCTTCTGTCTGCACCATCATCGGGAATCGCCTTGATGGTGATGCCATCACTGCATCATGAGTTTGACGACACGACCTGCTTTCAACCGTCATGGAGTCGGACCCAAGCAACCCGCCCGATCCCGGACCCGGACCCGGACGCAGGATATTCTCCAGGATATCTGGTTTCGTGTGGAAGCACGGGACATTTTACAGACTCCACCTGACTGCTTTTACCCTGATACCCCTTGTGTTTGCCGGGATCTTCTACGCCAGTAATGGACAGTACCGGATATCGTTTTTGGACTCGCTTTTTATGTGGTGAGTGTCGTCGTGTTCTACGCGTTTGCTGAGTTCGCGTGTCTGAATACGAGTTGTGCGGTTAGTTATTCTGCTATGACTGTTACAGGTAGCGTGGAATTCGTGTGCGGCGCGTGATGTGCGATTGAAGCGGTTCTTGTAGGACTCGCTACTATCAATTTATCTATGAGTGCGTAAATTTGGTTTGCATTCATTTCGTTGTTTCATTTTCTGGTAGTCACTGCTTGGCAGCAGGTAATACTGTATCTCTTAATGCTCATTGGGGACATCACCGTCGTCTCTTGGGTTGTGCGTCTCGTTCCCTGTTATTTTCTTTTGCGGAATATTTGTTGATTTAATCGCGCATCTTCTGCAGATGGTTCTCGTCCGAAAGCAAGAAAGTTCCAATCTTAAATTCACGTTGAACTGACCATAGTATCTGCACACAGATGGTACTTCCAGAACGTCTGCGAATACGTCGACTACCAGCGGCGCACCTCGCGTCTTCGCAAGACCATGGTGCGCTCCAGGTCCGCGGTGAAGCAAAACATCTCGGCGCCGGTCGCGGTGTTCAAGCAAGCTGACGAGGTGCCCGCGCGCATGGAGGCGCGCGATGCCGAGAAGGCCGAATCGGACCGCGGACACGATGACGATGCCGGGGACCGGGCAGTGTCGGACGCACGGACCTTTACGTCCTCGCCGCGGCCCGCCACTATTTTGTTGCCTCCTGTTGATTCACCGGGGACGTACCACTCGTCTAGCCCGCCTGCCGGTGTGGGATTTGGCTATTCGACCAGCGTCCAGCCGCACATGGTCCGGCTGGAGACTATCCGCGGTATGTGTCGCATAACAATCATGTGCGAATTCGACGCTTGTGTTGACCCCGCCGGCCAGAGGGCGTCGTGTTCCCCCGGCGCACGGCGACGATCTACAGCGCGCACCACGCCGTCGCGCCGGAGAACCGGAAATTCCAGGGCAGCGGGGGGTTCCCGGGGCCCGTCACGGTGATGCGCCGGCTGTTCAAGCGCGGCGCGCCGACGGCGTTCCGGAAGTTCGAGCGCACCGTCACGCTGCCGTATACATCGACGCTCGAGGCGAAGAAGGTGCCGTGGCTGAGTTTCGACGGGCTGGTCGTCGGGCGCAACTCGGCGTTCCGGACCGAGACGCTGAATGACGACCAGCTGGAGTCGATTGGGGGTGTTGAGTACAGGGCGCTGAGGCTGTTGAGCTACCTAATTCCTTGCGTGGGTCATCTTCGAGGGTCTTTTTTGTGTCTGTTACTCAACTGTGTCAGTATTTCGTCGGGACGCAACTGTTCTCGTTCCTCCTCTTCGTGCCGTGGCTGTCAGTGACCCACGGCTACGACTCGGTATTTAAGAATCAGTACCGCCCGGTCAAAAAGCCCTGGTGCGCAGAAAATTATTCCACGCATTTGTTAATCCAATTCTGACAGGTTCTCTTTGTTTTTGGTCCTTGCGGCATATTCCGGGGGCGGGCTGTCTTTGGTCGATTTGGGAATGCTGCCGTTTCAGTCTGCGTATTTGATGATCTTTGCGCTAATTTTCGTGATCTTGGCTGGAAATCATGCTTTGGTGTGTATGTTTATGTGCCGTCGAAAAAATACCGGGTTGATTTCCTGTTACGTTAGCCCATATTGTGAGGTTCAATATGCATGTAAACCTGATTCTCTTTCTGACCGTGATCATGCGCAGCCTCAGACTCGTGATGTGCGTTTATTCGAATATGTTTCGATTGCAATTTACGTCCTGTCAGATGGATATGGTACAAAATCGAACCCCGTGGATCAGAAGCGAGCGGAACTCTCTCCTTCCTTCTGCAACACCCTCGTAGATGCTTCCTATATCTGCAAGTCCCGTCTCGCATACGCCCGATCTGGCATTGACTCGATACAGATTTCCGAGCCACCAAACCTACTTCCTACTCATCTGTCTGATACTCTTCAGTGTGATCGAGTGGATCTCGTTTGAGGCGTTGGGTAAGCAAGCGATCTTATCGCATCTTATCTCGTATTTCAACACTCACGTGATGCTGCTAAGATCATGGCCTCGACTTTTACAAGCAGATGGGGACAGGCGCGAAGGTCGTTGACGGACTCTTCCAGGGGCTTGCTGCGCGTGCTTCTGGATTCTCGATTGTTCCTCTGGCTTCTGCAGCTCCTGCGCTTCAGTACGTGCTTCGTTTGGGATTGACAGCGTGTTTTGAATCTGCGCATCGACCAGATTTCTGTATGTCGTGATGATGTACATTGCGGTAAGTCTTGATTATCTGATTGAATTTTGACCTGCTCACGGATTCCAGGTGTATCCTGTTGCGATGACGATTCGGTCTACGAATGTATATGAAACGGAGTCGCTGGGTATATTCGAGGAGCCACCCGACGATGCAGACGAGGAGCCCATGGACCTGGATAAGCTGCAACCTCGAGAACGGATCGGGAGGTATCTGGTAAGTTCCTCAATATGTGCTGATACTGGTCATCGCTGACGAAACCAGTGGTGGCACATCGATCGACAGTTGTCCATAGGTGAGTTCAACCCCGTTTATACCGTGTCTCGCGCTGGAACGTGGCCGAGATATCTGGTGGATGGTCTGGGGAGTGTTCCTCGTGGCTATCATCGAGCGAGACAATCTTCTAGACGAGAACAAAAAGTGGTTCGATCTGTTCCGGATTCTGTTCGAACTCGTGAGCGCGTTTGGTGGAATTGGCTTGAGCCTTGGATTTCCTTCGGTCTGCTCTCGTTATCAAAATGATTTTCTGAAGGCTGACCTTTTCGACCGCATAGGATAACTATTCGGTGCAGATGATCTCGTTTTTTCTGCTGGTTGTCCGCTAATGATGTATGTCGTTTGCAGTTTTCCGGAGCGTGCCGCCCTCTCTCCAAGCTCGTCATCATGGTCATCATGTGCGTCCTCCTGCTCAATCCTGTTCGCCGTGCTCACGTCTGCAGGGTCCGTGGCCGGCACCGAGGTCTCCCGGTCGGCATCGAGCGCGCCGTCACTCTGCCTCGCGAGCTGAACACCGACCGCACCAACGCGCCCGACCAGGATGCGAATACCAACGGTGCTACTGCTGCGGAACCGGTCGCGGCGTGATCGCTGTGTTATGAAAACTTTGCTTTCGCTTCGCAAGTGTAATATATAGCATTCATTGAACATCCAAGCATTGTTTGTCGTCGTCTCTGGAATCTTGGTCTGTGGGTGAGTAGAGCGCCGTCTGAAGGGCAGTGGAACTCCGACGCAGGCCGGTACAGATCCCGTATGCTCGGATTCACATGCTGATGCGAGATGCAGCGGGGATCACTCAGGCCAGAGATCGGCCAGGATCGGCTGTTTTGTCGACGGGAAAGAGCTGTGATGATAGAGATCTACCTGTGACGTCGGTGTTCATTCAAAGTCTTCGAATTAAAACAACGTTCAGGGGCTGCCCGCGACCGCAGGTAGACATCTTGCAACGGAGTGGCGCCAGACATCGCGATCACATGATCGATGTCCTGGAACGCGTTTAGGGCAATTGGAAGGTTCATCCGGAGGTTCGAATGACATGAGCGAGAAGCAGAGAGAGGCGTCGGTGCGCTTGGGTCACAAAGTTGAACTCTGCACGTGAGCCTGGGTTGCAGCTAATCTATTCTGGGGCTAAGGTCACTGTCCCCGTCGGCATTTGATACATTCCTTGCATCGCCCAAGTCAGTACGTCAGAATCAGATCCTAGCCGTATTTCGCACGCAGCTCATCCTTGCCGCAAAGCGCATCGTGACTAAACGTATTGTAAATTCGTTTGCACCGATAATATCACTCAGCCGCTAACGGCAACCTATGGGGAGAGCAAATGGCAATCAAACAACTACTGTGTACATGAGCGCTACAGACAGTGAAACAAGAAATTCGTTGGCTCAGAGGCCGTCTGGTTTGTCATTATCAGGAGCCTTACGCAAGGCCCTCAGTTCTGGCGGGCATTGACGAGGATTTGGTTTACGACAGACACCCGTCTGCCATCTAGTTTTTTGAAATTGCGTCAGTTCACGCTCGAGCATACATGCAGAGACGGGGGACTTGCCAAAGAACCCGTGGATCCCGGCAGGGAAGTGGGGCGGGGTGAGGGATTTGTCCTCTTCGATTCTGCAGACCCGGTGAGTCGAGCCCGGAGGATGTGAGAGATTTTGTGCCTACACCAAGTTAAGCGACGACGTGATTACGTTCTCGATGGGGGCGTCTCGAATGCGCAGGTTCTCGGCGATAGTCGCGGTGTAGAAGAGGCCGACGACGCCAGACTGGCCCAGCATCAGCCTCACTCGAGCTCTAGACACACTGCTTGGACCGACCTCGATGGTACTAGAGGGGACGTCCACAACCCCGCCGAACTGGACGTCAGCGCCGGCCTCGTCGAATTGCTCGGCCTGGAGCTGGGCCTTGTATGCCTCGCGGGAGACGCTCTTCCCGTTGAGGCTGATCGACGCGTTCTTGGAGATAAACGCGTCAAAGGCCTCGTTAAACGAGGCGTCCGTCGTCGCTTTCAGGACGGAGGAGAGGTGCTGCTGCGCCCATTGCTTCAAGGGAGGGAGGACGATTGCGGTAGACATTGTGTTTGGGTTAACCTGCACTCAGAGCCCGGTCTTTTATACGTGTCGCTCCATCTGTCCCGTGCCTGTCTGGATGTAGAGGCGTTCAAATTAACGTACTCGCCGGTCGGCACCGCGATTGTCCCGTCTCCCGTCTTGTATTGATATGGATCCCACATACCCTGCGATCCATTTTCATCGGGAGATGGGTACTGGTATATTCCCATCTCAGCCCGGCGCTGCATGGCGCCGACAGATTTCGAACGAGCGGGAACGTGTTCGAAGGCAGGGTCGCTCGAAGATGTATGTTCGATTACGCGACGGACTGCTGTTGTTGGGACATTGGGGCGAAGTAGCGATGCCAGAGTGGAAAGCCGCCGAGGATGTTTGAATAGCGGCAACGGCGTGTCACTCATCTGTCATGCTGATCCGGCGAGTGCTGTGGGGTGCGGATCGCTTCGTCAGCCGCAGCCCGCAGTTTTGCGAGAACGGATGGCAGTTCTGTATATGTAGTAGAAGGCTCCATGTTCAACGCGCACTTGCGGATGATGTCAGTGAGCATATCCGGAAGTCCTCATAGCATTGCCGATGTCGTGGTACCTTTGTCCATGATCAATTGATCGCTGATCATTTTACTGCTGAGCATCCCACCTTCCAAGTTCACAATCGGTTCAATCTTTCCTGTCTATTGACTTCGCCGCTCCAGAAACTGACACTCAAACAATAAGGACTGATGAAAAGAGTGCTAGATGTCTAGGGCTTGGGCTCAACGCGCGCTCTAGGCTATAGCCCACCGACTGCTCCAGGCGTCGCGTCCGTGGTGCATTCTGAGACTGTACTCTGCATTCTACGGGATCCTGCACATCCGGGTCTCGCCATGATCAGAGACTTGATTTCTTTTAACAATTTGCGCTCTGGGGACCACCCTCAACTGGGAACTTGAAG
The DNA here is from genome assembly GCA_963692855.1 of Mycena citricolor. NCBI lineage: Eukaryota > Fungi > Basidiomycota > Agaricomycetes > Agaricales > Mycenaceae > Mycena > Mycena citricolor. Next base: position 106,093 of record CAVNYO010000171.1, on the reverse strand, counting down.
ATCTAACGTCGCCAACTCAAGCCAACCCACCCATATGCATTGAAAGAGTGTCTGACTGGGATGCACACGGAGACCCCGAATCACGTCGTTCGCACTCGAAGTCCTCTCCGGATGCTGGAAAATGCGGATAGTATCTACATTCCACGGAAGAGTCCTCGGTCCATGGATGCGCTCCATGTCTGAGACATGTGCTTCCGCGGTTGCATATAAGGCGGGCCCGCCCCCCATCTCCTCGATATCGCTGCTTTCACCGAAACAACCCTCTGCACTCAGATCCTCAAGCATTTCTCAAGCTCAATCATGTTCACTTCCAAGATTCAGTCCCCTGTAAGTGCCTGCATATCAATCACATCGAGCATACCGCCGGATATTCACCGACCGCCGTCTAGGTTTCTGTCCCCTCCGTCACCGACTTTGAATTCCTCAACCGCATCGGCACCGGACGCTCGGCCACCGTTCATCTGGTCCAGCACAAGGTCACTGGCCGCCGTTTCGCGTTGAAGGCTGTCGAGCGCGCTTCCGGATCGGCGTCCGCCGTCAACGAGCAGGCCATCCTGAAGCGCATCGCCATTCCCATCGGCAAGTCGGTTTCTCCCTCCCTGCTCTCGTTGCATGCGAGTTGGGAGGATGACACCCGTTCGTACATGCTCTCGGTGGGTGCCGGCTCGGGTCTCCCCTGTCTCACATTGTCTGAGACATGTATATGTAGGAGTGGTGCCCCGGTCGTGACCTCAGCCCATGTCTCGTCAACGGACACAAGCGCTGGGGTGCCTTCCCTGCTGCTCACACCCGCTTCATCGTCGCTCAACTGGTGAGCTTCATCTTACTCCAGTCTTGACTGTGTTGACATGATGTCAGGTCACGGCGCTCGAGTCTCTCCACGCTCAGCACATCGTTCACCGCAACCTCAAGCCCGCCCACATCTTCTTCACTGAAGACGGCAACATCGTCCTCGGTGGCCTTTCTCTCGCCAAGCACCTGCCCGGGTCCTTCATGCACGGCAACGACGAGCCTGCTGAGATTGTCTTCGATGTTGCGGCGGATGCAGACTGTGGTTCGTTCTTCCAGCAGACCATGGACGAGGTAGTCGGTGTCACCAGAGAGCGGTGCGGAACCCCAGGTTATATGGCACCCGCACAGGTCCAGGGCACGCCGTACAGTTTCGATGCTGATCTCTTCGCGTTGGGGGTAATCGCTCATCAACTGGCAACGGGAGCTGTAAGTTTCTTGATGTGCGTTGCTGCTGTCTCTGACGCCTTGAGATCACCAGATGCCTTCGTCTCAGTCACCGGAACTCCTCGCGACTGTCGATGCCGACCTCACGGCGGTCATCCAGGGCCTCCTCGACCACAATCGCGAGACTCGGCTCACGCTCGCACAGCTCAAGGAGCACCGCTACTTCACCGGCGTCAATTGGAAGAAGGTGGCCCGTCACCAGGTCCCTGCTCCCTGGGTTCCCGTCGCTGCCGAGGTTCCGTCCACGATTCGCGTCTGCCCGTTCCCAGCTGCGATGTCTCGCTCGGATAGCTCCTTCGGCTTCGTCTCTCGGTCGTTCGCCAGCCCCCAGCACGGATTACGCTGCCTCATGCGTAAATTCGTGCCTGAGAAGCCCCAGTCTCGGCCTGTCGCCCCAGTGGTCGTTGCTGCCTCGGTAGTCGATGTCCCTCCAGTCCGGCCTTCTGCTCCTGCTGTGGTCGTCGCCGCCCCTGTTGCTGGTTCCTGCGTCGGAGTTCCTGTGGTCGCCCCCGTCCCGAAAGTCGCCAAGCCCGTCTTGCCCGTCTGTGCGCTCATCGAGGCCTCGCTCAACACGGCATCCCCCAAGCCGGCGGCTTTCTCCCGACTTTGGTACTCCGCGACGAGTGAGAAGATCGCAGCGTTGCAGGTGTCCGAGAGTACTTCGACCTGCGCCACCGACTGGTCCCAGGACAGCTTCGATTCGGTTGCCGGCGCCAACATCCAGCGCATTCTTGAAGATCGTTTCGGACGGACAGAGACGGTTTCGGTGTTGCCTGCGTCCGCGAGCAGCTCTTCTACGGCTAGCGACGCGTCTGCGGACAGCTTCGACTCCAGGGCGGGCGTCAACATCCAGCGCATCCTCCAAGATCGCTTCGGTGCAACGCTCAAGTCGGCCGCGTTGTCCCCTCCGGCTACCGAGACCGAGACCGACACCGACACCGACAGTTCATCAGACAGCGATTCGTTCCGTGGCAGTACCGCCTCGGATGACTCTTGGTCGGCGGACAGATCCCCAGCAGAGCAGCAGCAGCAGGGTGGTCTGCGGAGGATGCCAGCTTCGTCGTCGCTCTTCAGGATGTTCTCCGGCTGGACGCGGCCCCGATCTGGCCGCGCGCTCGCTTTGGCCCCCGTGTCCTTGGCGTGTTGATTCGTGTTTTCCTCGTTGTGTTTCGACTCTGTTTTCGTGTTTCCGTCCGACCGATCTCCGCCCCTTGTCTGTATCGCCCGCACCGGTTGTTGGGCACGAGCCTACTCGTGTTTCTTCGTCTTCGCCCCGACATGGCTGGCACATTTCGCCCTATAATGCGTGGGATCCGCTGGATGGATTGTTTTGTTATTGGATACCAGGAGAAAAGTAATATAAAATACCATATATAGATCATACCTTTGTAATGTGCAGCGGACCAAAAAATCTAATTGGAGATCGGTCAAACTTCCGTGCGTGGATTGAGGACGAGGATCGATTCCAGGGCTCGGGCACGAATCGATGCATGTGTACGGCCGATGACACGGCCACGTGATCGCTGGAAAGAGCCACTTGTATCATGATTCCTCGCGTCCACCTCTCCTGCCATGGCTCGCCGATGGCTTGGAGTACGTGAAAGAAGCGCGCCATGAGTTGCGTCTTGGCTCCTGCCGCTGTTCGAGAAGCATTTGTGTGAACCCGTGACGACAGGCCACAGCCCCTCTGCGGCCGATATACACCACATAAAAGCTCCAGCCTCTGCACCTCGCTTTCTCAGCGCCGTCATTAGAAATGTTGCGCCCATTTCTACTGCTCCTCTGGGGCATCTTCTACCAGCTCATCATCTTGCCATCTGCGCTCACCGCCGAACCGGAGTCCGACCTCGTGTACTCGCATAACACGACAGCGTGTCCGGGCTACACCCTCCACTCCTCCTCGCTCGTCGAGACGTCCGCCGGGTTCCATGCTGCGCTCGTTCTCGCGGGAGACGCGTGCAACGCCTTCGGGCGGGATATAAAAGAGCTTCAGGTCGCCGTCACGCACGAAACTGAGACAAGGTACAGTGCATTACGTAACGCCACCGCTTGGTCGTTGCTTCCCACGACTGCAGATTGCGCGTTCAGATCGTCGACGCCGCCCGAAAACAATACGTGATCCCGGACTCGGTGCTGCCGCCGCCCTCCGCCAACGAACATGTCAAGCCGGGCAAGTCCGACCTGGTGTTTAACTACACCTCCGCGCCGTTCGCGTTCTGGATCACGCGCCGCTCGGCACCGCACCTGGGACCGCTGTTTGACACGCGGCACACGTCGCTGCCGGCGGCGCCGGTGGCTGGGGGGCCGCGCAATGTGAGCGTCGGAGGCGTGGGGCTGGTCTTCGAGGACCAGTATCTGCAGCTCACGACTGCGCTGCCGCGCGGCGCGAACGTGTATGGGCTGGGCGAGGTCGTCGCGCTCGGCGGCTTGCGGCGCGATATCGAGGGCGGCGTCGTGCAGACTATGTGGGGTGCGTGATTCCGCGGCGCATGCGGTTGAGCGGCGTGTCTGATCGGGTGCAGCGAGGGACGCCGCGACTCCGGTGGACGAGAACATGTGCGTAGTGCGGGGTGTCAGACTCGAGGTCCCGCGGTGCTCATAGACTATTTCAGATACGGCACGCACCCCGTTTACATGGAACACCGATTCGACAAAAAGAGCGGCAAGTCGCACACGCATGCAGTGTTTCTTCGCAGGTGAGGGTCGTCAGTCGTTGAAGAACAGAGTGAATCCATCCGATCCCAGCTCGAACGGCGCGGACATCGTTCTCGCCACCCCCGAACCGTCCTTCCCCGGGTCTCTGCTACAATATCGCATCCTCGGCGGCACCCTTGACCTGACGTTCATCTCCGCCCCGCCGCAAGCCGACGCCAGTCCGATTTCCGTGATCGAGCAGTACACCGCGCTGGTCGGGCTTCCCACGTGGCAGCCCTACTGGGCCTTCGGGTTCCACCTGTGCCGGTGGGGGTACGAGAACCTGGACGAGACGCGGGACGCGGTCCGGCGGATGAGAGCGGCGGGGGTGCCCCTGGAGACGATGTGGAATGATATCGACTTGTATGCTGCGTTCAGGGATTTCACGACGGACCCGGTGAGGTTCCCTGAGGACGAGGTCAGGGAGTTTGTTCGGGAATTGGTGAGCTTCTTGGGAGTCTCAAGTATGCATGACCGCTCAATGCCTGGTTCTGATAGAAAGCCAATCATCAACACTGTAGGTGTCATGCTACGCAACAAAGGCGCTTGTTGCTGACTATTGGCATGCATGCCAGACATTCCCATTGTCGACGTTGGCATCGCAATAGCGACCAACTCGTCGGATTCATACGCTCCCTATGCAAAAGGAAAAGAACTGTGAGTTCGCCGGATTTACAAAGAATGATGTTAATTCATGAGGCTCAAAACAGCGACGTGTTTGTGAAAAACCCTGACATCAACGGCACTGAATACATCGGCCAGGTTTGGCCTGGATACACTGTGTTTCCGGACTGGTTTGCGCCCAAAACATCGGGTTGGTGGGCCGAGGCGCTCGGAAACTGGAGCAATCAAGGCGTTGAATACAGCGGTGCGTCATTTTACTAGTATTGATCAAGATGTGACGGAGGAGGCAGGAATCTGGCTGGACATGAACGAAGTGAGCTCTTTCTGTGAAGGATCGTGGTGCGTATTGTCGAATCGCCTCAAAGCGTTGTAACTGACTTGACTTGACAGTGGTACCGGGGCGGATCTCAGCAACACGACATGTGAATAAGTTCTCTCCTCTTTTGAGCATGCTCGCTGACGACCCAGGTCCTGTAATCTTGCCTGGATCGCCGGACAATCTGGTGACGGACTATCCCGAGGGATACAACTCGAGCCTGTTCGGGCCGAGTGGGAATCTCACCGTCAATGGGACCTGGACTTTCAGCTCTCCCACCAAAATCCAGACAAAGCGTGACGTCGAGTTGGATTCGAAGGCACAAGATATCGATGTGAATGATCCTCCCTATGCCATTCACAATGCATTTGGACGACTTGCCGTCCACACATTGGCCACCAACGCTACGCATTCAGGGGGCTACATCGAGCTTGATGTGCACAATCTCCACGGACTGATGGAGACCGCTGCGACCCATAAAGCGCTCGCATCGCTATTTCCATCGAAACGCCCGGTCATCATCGCGCGCTCAACCTTTCCCTCATCCGGGCATTACGGCGGGCACTGGCTCGGTGATAACCAGGCGACGTGGGCCTCGATGGCGTTCTCGATCCAGGGGCTGCTCCAGTTCCAGATGTTCGGGATTCCGTTTATCGGTGCTGACACGTGTGGCTTCCAGGGCAACACGGATGAGGAGCTGTGCAATCGGTGGATGCAGCTCAGTGCATTCAGTCCATTCTATCGGAATCATAACCAGCGAGGCGCGATCTCGCAGGAGCCATATGTGTGGGACAGCGTGGCTGCCGCGGCCAAGATCGCGATAAACGTGAGGTACTCTCTGCTGCCGTATTGGGTGTGTGGTTTCTCTTGTTCTTGTGTCTTGCTCGAGATCTGAGGGGTCGGCAGTACACCCTGTTCGCCAATTCGTCGAGGCACGGAACACCGACCGTTCGAGCGTTGTTCTGGGAATTCCCCGACGATCCGAGTTTGTTTTCAGTCGATCGGCAGTTCTTGGTCGGTCCAGACATTCTCGTCACGCCCGTCCTGGAGCCGAACGTCAGCACCGTCCATGGTGAGTAGATATATCAAGAGCGCCGATGGAGAGACAGCTGAGAAATCTGCGACAGGCGTGTTCCCCGGGCACAGCACCGGCACGATCTGGCGGGACTGGTACACATACAAGCCCATCACCGGGCCGAGCGCGACGCTCTCTGCGCCGCTGGGCCACATCCCCGTGCACGTGAGGTCGGGGGCGGTGCTGCTGCTGCATTCGACGCCGGCGTACACGACGCTCGAGACGCGCGCGCACCCCTACGCGCTGCTGGTCTCGCTCGACCGGCACGGCGGCGCACGCGGGAGTGCGTACGTCGACGACGGGGACGGGCAGCCGGACGGCGTGGATCTGGCGTTCCGCGTGGCGGGCGGGAGGCTCGAGATGACGCGTGCGGCGGGTGGGTATGTCGTTGCGCAGCCGGTGGATGGGATCACGGTGCTTGGGGTGGGGCACAAGCCGAGTCGGGTCTGGGTGGGTGGCGAGGAGCTGCCGGGGACGCGGTGGCTGTATGAAAATCGGGAGGGAGCAGAGACGTTGGGTGTCAACCTCAGTGGTGGCCGGGAGATCAGTTTGAATAGGGATGTGGTTATCGAGTGGATGTAGATGTCGATCAAGCTAATCGATCTTATCTACACCCATGCATCAGATCACGTAATCAAGTCACACCTATCTCTCTCTGGACAGCTCTCTGGACCCATACGTAAACGCATATAACAGCAGCGCCTCAACGGAGGTTCGGACATTGGTGGGAAGGAACACGTAGGCATGCAAGCGACGACAATGCACAACGCATCTCTTGAGCGCGTCAAGAGAAGATGTCGAGTCTCCAGAGGCACTGCAGAGAAAGCGGGTTTTGTGGACTCCCGCTCTTGTTCTGATTCCCAGCTTGATTGAGGACGCTTTGGCTCGACCAGACTTGTGAACTTGTCTCAAACTTGTTCTCCTTCAACAAATGCGACCCACGGTGTTGCGCCCTGTCAAGTTTCATCCTTGTGCCCGGGCCAGCGCTGCTTATGTGCCTCGGCTAGCGCTACAGTGTGTCTGTGCGATCGAAGGTGCAGACGTGCGATGCAGAGTCCTAGTCACCTCGGAGTCATAATTACGGGGCGTTCCTCCGCACCACACCCGCTCGAACCGCTGCAGTATATCACACCGGGCCGGCACTCTCATCAGGACCAGGCCGCCGACTGGCCTTTCTCTGGCAACGGTCTTGAATTCAGCTGCAGCAGCACATGTGGATCTGGGATGTCGATTGGGCTCTTGGCGTTGGCAGTCGGCGAGTCTCTGGAGCTCCGGTCCCGAAGCACGGTGTCTCATTCAAACCGTGGCCTCACTTCCTCCGCCGATTTCGCTGTGTTGTTGACAGGACGCTGCTGTGTGCTCAGGACTTGCCAGCCGCTCCGACGATCTGATGCTCGCCCTCAGGCTTGGGCAGGCACCGATCTTCGACCCGCATGTTCGAGGGGATGCTTGACGGCATTGGTGTCAGAATGCTGGTGTTCCAGTCCCGGCCCGCCAGTGATTCCGTGTCAGAATATACAGTCTCCCGCGCGCCTCGGCCGTCCTGCACACGGTCCGTTGTACGTAAGGGAGCGGGCGGAGGCTGTATAGTGACAGCAGGAACGCGGATCGTGATGAATGAAGCGCGCGCTGTGATTCTCGCAGCGGCTACAGGGCAAGGACAATTGCCTGGCTGAGTCTGCTGGACTGAACCGGGAGAGGGCACTTGCTGTAAGTGGTGTGTGTGAGGAGGCCTCACCCTGCTGTGACTGACGGGCTTGAAACGCAGGGAGAATCGATGATGTCCGGCATCTTGTGATGCTTTTGCGCGACTGTGCGGTGTGAGGGTGCGCACGGTATTGATACCTGTGACGGAATGATACAGTATCACCGTGCGAGCCTCATCAGGCGCTCTATGCGCGTCTTGTATAAAAGGGCGACGCTTCAGCAGTCTACAACTCCCCAAGATGAAGTCCGCATTCACTCAAGCCTGCGCTATCGCACTCGTCGCTGCCCTGGTCCCTGGTGCAGCGGCCGCCCCAGCACAAGAGTCGCGCGCCATCGTCGAGCGCGCCGTCACCGGGCCCGTCATCTTCCTGAGCAACTGCTTCGACAGCGCCGGCAAAGCGCACGGGGAGTTCGACTAGTACGTCGCGCATCTCCTCAACTATCCTCTCCTCCCGGTCGCTGACACCCCACCCACCAGCTACTCGGACGCCAAGAACACCGTCCTGAGCGGGAAGACGTCCACGCCGACGCTGACGAACGTGGTGAACCCGAGCAGCGCGGTGGACTACGTCGACGGCGGCACGTTCGTGACGGCGGGCACGACGCAGGAGTTCAGCGCCATCATCTCGATCGACGAGAACGACTTTGGCAGCGCGGGGTCGCACGTCGGGAACGGGAAGAGCACGACGTGGTTCTGGGCCCTCGAGTGCTTCGCGATGGACGCGGCGACGGTGTACACGCCCAAGGCAGGCACCACGTGCTCCAGCAGGATCTACTGCGCGCAGGGCCCCGCCGATCCCGCTGACCAGTGAGCGGGGCGCCCTTATCCAGTATTTTGTGCGATTTGGAATGAAGTTGTGATGTTTGGAGTGTCTGCAGATTACAGCGGTGTATACATCCACACTCTCGCAATGATAAGATAAGATTAGATGTCGTGACACTAGTTGTGACCTCCGTCCAACGTCACATCCAGGACTCGCCTGCGGTATCTCTTGCGGGTGATATGTACGGTCCTGCTAGCCAGTACTAAATATACCATATCTGCTGAACGCGACCATGTGACATAATCGCCGGGCTGTCGTTATCGACTGACAAAGATTGGAGACCCGTAACGTGAGTGATACATACATACATCCTTCGGCCTCCCCTCACCGTCGATGCTCCATCGTTCAAACTCCGGATCGCACGGCGAAGCAACGCGTATATCAACCCTGCGATAATTGGGCTCTACGAAAAAAGCATCCTCCCTCCTCCCTTGCCCTGCTGGCACTCTCAGTCAGTCCTGACTCCTACCTACTACGCTCCGATGTCTGCGGTACCGTGCGCCTGGGTTTGGATTTGGGCGGGGTCGTCGACGCTCGTCGTCTCGCTCGCGTGTCTCGCGCGCCTTCCGCTCCCTCCCTCCATCACCGCGCGCACCGAGATCTTCCGGCCGTTCCTGACGCTCGAAGAGGCCGAGGCCATCGTTTCATGTGAGAAGCACAGGGACACGGACGGTGCGGACGGCGCACGCGACGACGACAACGACGACGACGAAACCAAGCCGCACGCGGCGACCGCTCGCCGCGCTTGGGTGCTGGCCGCGGGCGGGCTCATGCAGGCCCTCGCGTGGACCCTCGCAGGCGTCCTGTCGCTGCTCCCGGCGTATACCCCGGACGCGCCGCCTTCCGCCGCGGTGCTCCTCGTCGCGGCGTCGTGGGTGTACGCCACCGCGCGCCCGATGGTGCGCCCTCCGTCCGTCACGGCGCCGTACGACCTGTTTGCGCTGTACGTGGTGCACGTCTGCGGCGGGCTGGGCGCACTGGGCGCGCTGCTCTTCCAGGGGCAGATCCAGAGCCGGGCAATCGACGTGCCGCCACACCAGATCCCGATGCCCCACCCGATGCTCGCTGTCGAGCGGTCCTTTCCTCCTCTCGCGTGGGCTTTGTCAGGGTCGACGCTCGTCGCGGCGCTGCTTCTCGTCGTGGTCCTACGCATGCCCGTGGGCGTGCCGTCGACGCGGGTCCGCACGGCCGATATCGGGGTGTCGGTGTCGCCGGAGGACTACACGTCGCTGTGGGGCTGGATCGTGTTCAGCTGGGTGTACCCCATGATCAGACGCGTGCGGATCGATCTTTCGGGTACACCGGTTTATTGGCTGAATAAGTGAATCAGGGCTCGCACTCGACGTTGGACTTCAAAGACGTGTGGGAGCTTAGCGCGACCAATGCGTCGAGGGCGATATTCTGGAAGTTCCAGCAGACGCCGTGCGTGTTTCCTTCTGTTCATGCGCGTTTCGTTTGCCCTGACTCTCATTTGGACAGCGCCACGTCCCTGCTGATGAAGATCGCGCGTGCCAACGCGCTTGACCTGACTATCGAGTTTCTCGGGACGCTAGTTTGCATCGCGTTAGATTTTTCGAACCCGTACTTTCTCAAGTCAGTCTACTTCCATTGCATCACGTCTTTCTACGAATCACTGATAACCCACAGACGTCTGCTCGACCTACTGGACCAACCGCACCTGACTCGGGCCGACCGGGCGTTCGCGTATCTCTACGCGGGGGCCATCTTCGGCGTGTGGCTGCTGAATGCAGAGCTGTCTGTCCAGCATCTCTGTCAGTCGCGCCTAGTTGCTCTTCCTGTTGATGAACCTTGCTGCAGGGTACCAACGCCGGGCGTCGCTCCGCGTGCGCTCCGAGCTGATGGCGGCGATCTACGACAAGACGCTGCGGCGGAAGGACCGCAGTTCTGTTACCAAGTCGGCGGACGGGGCCAAGTCGGCTGCAGGTGTGTTGATTCCGAGCTAGGGGATTGCTGAGTGTAGGAAACTGGGTAGATACGGGCAAGATCATGAACATGATGTCGACCGACGCGGAGCAGATGTCCGCCATGACTTCGGTGCGCGCTCAGTCTCTTCTCGGTGGCCTCGCTCAACTGCGCGCAGCTGCTATTCATCCTCTATGGCTCTCCGACGCGGATCGTGGTCGGGGCGATCTTCCTGTACCAGATCCTCGGCTGGAGCGCCTTTGCCGGCTTCGTGGTGTTCCTCGCCAGCTGGCCGCTGAACAAGTTCTTCTCGCAACGAGGCACGAAGATCAGCCGCGCGCGGTCGCAGGCCGCGGACGAGCGCATGGGGCTCGTCAGCGAGCTCGTCGCGGCGATCAAGTTCGTCAAGTTCTTCGCGTGGGAGACGAGATGGACCGCGAAGGTGATGGCGGCGAGAGAGGCGGAGCTCAAGTGGCTGGCGAAACGTGCGTCGTGGATGAGGTCTTAACTTTGCGTGTCGTGGGGTGCTGAGCTGGCGTCGCAGTGCGCCTGAACTCCATCATGTTCACCGCGCTGTTCATCTCCGTCCCCATCTCGCTGTCCGTCGCGTCGTTCTGCTGCTACATCCTGCTCGGAAACGAGCTGACGGTCAGCAAAGCCTTTACGGTCTGTGTCTTCCGTGCTCCCCTTGTCCCATTCGCTGACTCCGGACACAGGCTATCGCGTTGTTCGGCATGATCAGACAGCCGATCAGCAGTGCGTCTCAGTAGTCTTTGGCAAGGCACGCGCATGTCTGACCACGGGCCTCGGCAGCGTTCCCTGGGTTCATCGTAGACCTGATCCAAGCTCGCGTGGGCTTGAACCGGATTGCGGACTACCTGGACGAAGAGGAAGTCTCTGACCAAGGTTCGCCCGTTCCGTTCAGGCCCAGATACGAGTCGCTGATTGTCTTCGTGCAGTCTCCTCTCTCAAACGGAATGTTGTCGTCCCCTCGACCGGTGCGGACGGGGGACTGGGTCTTGACCGCGCCACTCTGCACTGGAACAGCGGATCAAGCGATGGACAGCAGCAATTCGCGCTCCAAGACGTTTCCGTCATGTTCCCAGAGGGCAAGTTATCCGTGGTGACCGGCCCCACCGCGAGTGGCAAGTCCGCTCTGCTTGTGAGTCGTGCGCCGCGTTGTCTCGATCGATTGATGGCAGCTGGTGGCGAACAGATGGCGTTGATGGGCGAGATGACCATGGTGCAGGGCAGCCTGCTGCTCGACAAGAGCGGCGGGGCGGACGACGACGGGCTGGTTCGGGGAGTCGCATACGCGGCCCAGACGCCCTGGCTGCAGCACCGCGTGTGTCGCCCTCCTTGCACGCGCCCGTTCCGTTTGACTGACGCTGAATCGGCCAGTCGATCCGAGACAACATCCTCTTCGGGTCCGCGATGGACCGGGCGCGATACGACGCGGCCGTGCGCTGCTGTGCGCTGGACCCGGATTTCGCGATGCTGGAGGACGGGGATAGGACTGAGATCGGGGTCAACGGCGTGTCGTTGTCCGGCGGCCAGAAAGCACGGTGCGTGGTCGTGATGCTCGGTGCGGTGCGCAGCATACATTGAGCGGCTGCCGATAGAGTCGCACTTGCGAGGGCGGTGTACTCGCGCAAAAAATACGTGTTGCTGGATGATCCGCTGAGCGCTGTGGTGGGTGCTTACTTCCCACTTTCACGAACTGCGATGTTGACTTTGGGTTCAGGACAGCCACACCGCTCGCTTCCTCTACGAACAATGTCTGCGGGGCTCTTTACTCGCCAAACGGACCGTCGTCCTGGTCACCCACCACGTGCATCTCGTTGCCCCAGGCGCGGACTACCTCGTCCGGATGCGCGATGGGAAAGTCGACTCGCAGGGCCCTGTGGCCGACCTCCGAGCGCGGGGTCTGCTGGACGACATCGTCGAGCTGGAGCAGGCGGTCGTCGCGCAAGAGGCGGTAGCTCAAGCCGCGCAGGAAGTGGAGCAGGATGGGAAGGCGGAGGAGAGGAAGGAGCCGCGAAAGCTGGTCGAGGATGAGAAGCGAGGTACGGATGGGTTTGTCCGGTGACGTGGTGTGTGTGGCTGACTGGGACCACCACAGAATCCGGGCGTGTGAAGGTCTCTGTGTACCGCGAGTACCTCTCCGCGTCCGGGTACCACTTCTGGGCGGCGGTGGTGCTGCTGATCGCGTTCAAGCAGATGCGCATTGTGGGGGAGAAGCTCTGGATCAAGTTCTGGACCGAGGCTTACGAAGATGAGCCTGGTGTCACTGCACTGCCGAGCGCCAACGAGCACCCGCTGTTCTACATCGGCGTCTACACGCTGATTCAGGTGCTGTGGATTGTGCTGCAGGTGTCGACCGTCGCGTTGCAGAGGACCGCAGCGCTGCGGGCGTCGAAAGTGATGTTCCGGTGCGTGGCGTGTGTGTGTGTGTGTGTGTCTTTTTGAGACCGCGACTGATTCGGACGGGACAGCCGTCTGCTCGACAAAGTGGTGGGCGCGACGTTCCGGTTCCACGATACGACGCCGGCGGGCCGGATACTGAACCGGTTCAGCAAGGACTTTACGACGATCGACACGAGTCTGGCGCTGATGCTTGGGTCCGTGATGGAGACGATCGCGGGGTTGGTGTTCCCGGTACTGACTGCTGCGTGGGTGATCCCATCTCACCTCATCCACCACGATCTTACCTGCCGGCAGCGTCATTTTCCCCGCATACATCTTGCCCGCCTCCCTCTTCGCGCTGGTGTACTACTTGCTCGTGATCGGCTACGTGCGGACGGGGCGCGATCTCCGGCGCATGGAGTCGACGACGCGGTCGCCGATCTTCTCCAACTTTGGTGAGCTGCTGCAGATGGGCGGGCTGGTGACGGTGCGGGCGTTTGGCGCGGAGGGCCGGTTCATGGACCGGCTGCATGCGCAGGTGGATCTGATGACGAGTGTTTGGTATGCGTTCTGGATGGCGAACCGGTGGCTGCTGTTTAACTCGGATCTGTTGAGTGGATGCGTGAGTGCTCGGTGGTGTTGCTGTGTGCAGACACGAGCTGAGTGTTCGTAGTCTGTGTTTGCGATCACGTTGTTCTCGATTGCGACGCTGGAGAACAACGCTGGGTTGGCGGGCCTGGCGATCACGGTGAGTCCGCAGCTTGTTGCAGTGCAAGTGGCTCACGCACTGAACTATCGCCAGTCTGCGCTCAATTTCACCGAAAACGTCTACTGGGCGTGCAGAAACTGGACCGGGCTCGAGCTGGATCTCAACTCAGTCGAGCGTGTCCTGGAATACCTCGACCTGCCACAGGAGCCGAGCACAGGCGTCCGGCCCCCGGCGTACTGGCCGTCCAGCACGTCCACAAACGCCCTGGTGCGCGTCGAGGACCTGGAGGTGCGCTACAGCCGCGAGCTGCCCGCGGTGCTCACGGGCGTGTCGTTCGAGCTGCGCGCGGGCGAGCGCATCGGGCTGGTCGGGCGCACGGGCAGCGGGAAGAGCACGCTCGCGATGAGTCTGCTGCGGTTCGTCGACCCGGCGGCGGGCCGGATCGTCGTGGACGGGCGCGACATTGCGACCGTCGGCGTGCAGGACCTGCGCTCGCGGATCGTGTTCATCCCGCAGGACGCGACGCTGTTCTCGGGCACGCTGCGGGACAACCTCGATCCGTTCGGCGACTTTGACGACGCCGCGTGTCGGCACGCCCTGCGCAGCGTGCAGCTGGGCGCGCAGCTCGCGCTGGACAGCGAGGTCTCCGCGGGCGGGGCGAATTTGTCGCAGGGCCAGCGCCAGCTCGTCGCCATCGCGCGTGCGCTGCTGCGCCGCGCGGCGATCGTCGTCATGGACGAGGCGACGAGCAGCGTCGACTTCGAGACCGACGCGCGGATCCAGGAGAGCGTGCGCACCGGATTCGGCGGCGCGCTCGTGATCACCGTCGCGCACCGCCTCAAGACGGTCGTCGACTACGACCGCGTCGTCGTGCTCGACAGGGGGCGCGTCGTCGAGATCGGCGCGCCGTTGGAGCTGATGATGAGCGACGGCGGGCTGTTCAGGAGCATGTGTGTGCAGAGTGGGAGCTTTGAGGAGCTGGAGCGTCTCGCGAGAGGCAAGGCTTAGTAGGGACTGTTGACTGGACTTTGGCTCACATATATCACCAAGTAGATGCTATCGTTACACACTGCGTGGGTTTGGAGGGCTGGATCATTATGACAAAACAGAAAAGCGCGTTAAATGCTACCTGAATGCACTCTCGATGATCAGTCCGCGGACGGCCTCGAAAGATTCGAGACCATGAGCGGGTGATCGCGATCGATCCCACTTCTTGATCGCCGGATTGCCGCTTTAGAAACCCGCAACGCGGTCACGTTCAAGTGGTGCCACCTCATTCAAAGCGCCTGTCCCAGCTCTTATTTCGAGTTTGGAGTCGCGCGACGTCGGGTATCAGTGAGCGGTTAATTACATGATGCTTATAATTACGCCCAGTACATATGTATACGAGCAGGTTGGTATCATATCACGGGGATGTTGCCCCAGTGCCTGTGTGGCCTCGAAGGCCGTCTTATGGATTGTTCGACATGCCAAACAGCTTTTATCACACCATCATCAGCTACGGTACGGCCCCGAGCAAAGCCAGACCGGACTCACGAGTTTGATCTCTTTCACGCTGAGCTTCTGCAGCCTGCCGCCGGTGCCTTCGCCCAGCGCCGCTTCAGCGAGCCCCTGCTTGACGTCTTGCAGCCGCAGCATTCTGTGCCTCAGATGTGAGGAGACTGCCAAGTAGCTGGCCCAAGACCGCCGCGAAACCCGACGCACCGTTCCTCGATCGTGTTCTCGACGACAAGGCGCTTGACCCACACATTCTTCGACTGCCCGATCCGATGCGCGCGGTCGTACGCCTGTGACTCCGCCGCGATGTTCCAGCTCAGATCCATGCTGCCGTCGGCGTCGTCTCCGTCAGCCAGCGCTCACGCCAAAGACATGCAGCGGGAACGCACTTGATGATGCGGTTGGCCGAAACGAGATTCAGCCCGACACTCCCGCATTTGATGCTGATGAGGATGACTTTGGGCCCGCCGGGCCGCTTGAACGTCGACAGCACGGCGTCGCGTTCCTGCTGGTTCATCTTCCCGTCGAAGCGCAGACTGCGGATCCCGTGTCTCGAGAACAGGATCTCGATCAGATCAAGCATCGACGTCCCTGTATGCGGCATCAGAGCAGCACAGGACACAGCCGCAGAGGAACAACGTGCACTGGGAATACACGATGGTCTTGTCGCCCGTGGACTCCCACTCCTGCAGCATGTCTATCATCGCCAGCATCTTCGTGCTCGGCTCCAAGTCGTCGTCGCCGCGCTCCCAGTTCGAGATGATCGCAGCCGACGGGAGATCGACGTCGTCGTCGTCCGCGTCGGCGTTGCCCCCCTTCTTGATGGGCGGCGCCTTGCTCTTGCCTTTGGCGTCGCGCTTCGCCCCAGTTGGAATCGAATCCTGTCTGCGGCGTCAGGCGGAACTTCTCACACCAGGAAAACGTGCAACGCACCGTCGCCGTGTCATCGCGCTCTTTCTTCGGGCGGAGGACAGGAACAGGGGGCAGTTCGTCATCGTCATCTGAATCAATGCGACTCTCCTCGAACGTCCTCGCTGGCGAGACCCGGTAGTGGTGCCTCGCCCGTTTAGCATCCCGTCTCACTTCGCGCTTCTCCTGGTTGTGCATGCTCAGCTCGTCCTCCGTGGGCTCGAACGCAGCAGCCTTGAAGACTTTGTCCCCCCGCATGTTGGTCATTCGCTTACATGTCGGGCCTGGGCACATGAATCAGCATACATCCTCGGTGGTGCACGAGGGACAGAAACGGACAGGGTCGGAGCCCCTTGGCTGTGGCCTCTTCGTAGGCTTTGTCCTGCGCCTCGTTCTGGCTCTCGTCCCCTTCGCCGCTGGACACACAAGTCCTCAGTCGTCAGTTTCCTACCACAGTGAATGATTACGACGCACAATACTCCGTCGTGCGCAACGGCCGAGTTGCTCAGATCCATGGTGCAGTCGAAGCAGATCTCGTGTCCGCAAGGCAGAACGCGGCCATTCTCTTCCAAGAACACTGTCATACAATCAACCCCCTCGCGTCCACTCATCCGGACATCACGCACAGTCTTTGCAAACGGGACAGACATCGGAGTCGGCTTTGGCTTCGTCCTCGTCGTCCCTGGCAGCGTTGGCTCGAATGAGGAATCTGGCCCATTTACATCAGTGAAATTCTTAGCCTCGTAACGACGTGGGAACGAACCGCCTCTTGACCTATGCACATCCCGTCGAGGTTCAAGCTTGGATATGCAGCGCCCAATGTCGACTCACCGAGTCAACCCAATGTCTCCCCATCAACTTGAGAGCCCGGCCGCGCTCCTTGTCCTGATCGCTGCCTACAAGCAGCGTCGGATCGGTGAATCCTTGCCCGTTGGCGATAGACTGCATCGCTCAGTCAAAGCAACCTGAGGAGGGAGCATACACACCAGGATAAGATGCGGGTGACAACAGAGTTGCCGAAGTCGCAAGATCATGACCTGGGAGACCAAATTGGATGCTGGAGGAATGGACGATTCATGTCATACGCACCAAGACCACAGCCTGGCTGACGAGAAACAGATGGGCGGGTTGCGAAGAACCAATCGACAAGCGCACTCACTTCTTAACCAGCGTGCCATACCGAATGAACTTGTTCACTCTGACCTTTGTGCGTGCCTCAAAGCAGTTGTAGATTTCCCGCTCTGCATCGGTGAACTTGAGCCTGACGATCTCGATGTCTTTGGCCTTCAGGTCAAGTATCGGCTGGCCTTCGAGCGTCGAGTTTTTCGTACGCCGCAAAAGAATAGGCTTGAGAATCACTTGGGCTCGTTGGCCTGCCAGTGCAGCATCCTCAAGCTGGACTCTCGCCTACAAATCTTGAGCAGATTGAACGAATCGAACCATAACGCGTACAACGTGAGTCTGAGCAGAGCGTCAAAATCGGACAGAAAACGATCACGAAACGCTCACATTGAAGTCATTCCATTCGTTCCATGGCCGGAACTGGCCAAACCGGAGCAGCCCGTACAAGTCGGCGCTGGAGGACATCCTTACGGTGTGGGGTACGGAACAAGCTTCGAGAGACTTACAGTGTGTTAGTCACGGGTGTACCCGTGAGCATCCAGCGATACTTGGCTCGAACGTACGCAAGACTGATGCTCGCCTTGGTCGACCTGTTCCTGATGTACTGGGCCTCGTCCGCGATTGCTCGGTGGAAACGAGTTCGGGCAAGGACACCCCTAGATCCCGGCGGATATGAGCCTGATGAGGCATGGCGAAGGAAACAACCTACCCATGCTTGACGAGCCAGGCGGATTCCATGCCCAGGTCCACATCTTGGGGAACACGAAAGTCCATTGACAATGTCTGGTAGGTGGTAACGACGACCTGAGGAGAGCTATAAGACGTGTGCTGTGTGTGGCCAAAGCATCACTAACATCGTATTTTTTGACATCAGATGGTTTCTATGCACGGGAATGAGCGACGACCGAGAGACAGACGGAAAGCATACCTTCAGTTTTTCGATCCCGTGATGTACCCATACCGAAAACATATTATTAGTCTTGGTTTCAATCTCTTCCTTCCACTGGGCTCATCATATGAGTGACAAAGTCACGGCAGAGAGATGCCCCACCTGCTGAAGCAGAGCTGCGGGTACAACAATCAAAGTTGTCCGCGTCTGCTCGTCTTCGGCGGGAACGTTCATGACCATAGTGGCGATCATCTGGACTGTCTTGCCAAGCTGTGAAGGTGCGTCAACAGCTGAGAGCCTCATTATGAAGGACGTACACCCATGTCGTCCGCGAGAATACCACCTTTGTCCGGACCCTTCTCTTTCTGGAGCATCCTTGCGAGCCGAATGATAAGCGGGATGAGAAAAGAAACTCAAACCAGTCTCACCATGCCACTCCGATGGCCTGATGGGGCAGCAATCGCGCCTCCATCCCAGGAACAACATCATCCTTACTGTCATATCTGATGAGCCCGGTATGCACTGTTTGAAAGGGATTACTCACTTGTTGAGTCCAAGTTCTTTCATAGCCTCGCTGACCGTGACCCCATGACTCAAGTTGTCGATCGCCCGACTGACGAAGGCAGACATCCTATGCAAGAAGAATCATTGAAAAAGCGCGTCTAATCCTCGTAAAAAGTGACACACTGCTCTGCCTGATCGTCTCCGCCCAGATCTATGGCCCTGAGCGGCGTTTCCACGTCGTAATTGAGATTGAACTCCCCCGCACCACCCGCTCCAAGTCCCATCGCAGGCGCCGAAGAGAGCGATTGCGAGAGGAATCTCGCGTCGGAGAGCGCAGCGGAGCTCATGAGTGACCCCATGTGCGTCCGGCGCGCGTTTTCAAGCAGCTGCGCCGTCCGTGTTTTCGGCGCGGCAGAGCCCTCAGGAACGGGGCTGTTGAAGAGCTGGAGAGGCTGCCGGGCGGGCGTCGCGGCCTGCGACGCGTCGGAGGTTCCCAGGAGAGCGCCCAGCAGGCGCGACGTCTGGCTGCCGGTCGGATTCATCCTGGGTGAGACGAAGGTGGTGGTTAGCCCACAGTAGCAGGAAGGCTGTGCACCGACATTTCCCACAGTCATCCGATCACTTTCGGTGGCCCGTCACGCTTCACGCGTCACCGCTCAGATTCGGGTTTCTCATCAGCCCCCACTTTCTTGAATTTCTGCAAGAATTTTCAACGCTATGGTCGGCTAAGCTCCAAGCAAATTAGAAACCAAGCGCATACACACCCTCCCAGATCGCCCATTCGGATACATCTTGTTTGCCGGGCCTCCAACCCGTCAGGAATCGCGGGTCATAATCATGATATCTTCACCGGCACTCTATTTCAATGTGAAGATCTCTCACGCGAAGTGATAGCTGATTCACACATGCTTATCTCTGGAGCTCTAGTTGGAACACCGTTTCAGCAGATCTGACATTGTTCGAATCTGAGGGCAGTACTTGCTCCATCCTTACACCGAGTCGACGGCGTATAAACGCCTTGAGCTGTCCTTCGCCTACATCAATCTTTGCTACTTCTTGTGCAGCCCCACACTGTCCGTTATCTGTACACCGGTCTGCCAGATATCCAGTGTCACCATCGATGACTCAAATCCCCCCATACAATACATCCCACTCCAGCGCTTAGTCCGAGCAGACACTGGGGCCGATGAACACGATTCTCAGGCTCGAGACTCTGGCAGGCCCTCGTCAAAGAATAAGGGGTCGACCTTTCTGCCGCTAATGATCATCTCCCGAGGAATACTGCGTGCATGCGTTGCAAAACAGACTCATGCCCCACTATGCTTTGATTTATTGCTGCTCTGTCTTGGGTTGTCACACTCTGATTCCGGAGCTGCCCATC
Source organism: Mycena citricolor (assembly GCA_963692855.1). NCBI lineage: Eukaryota > Fungi > Basidiomycota > Agaricomycetes > Agaricales > Mycenaceae > Mycena > Mycena citricolor. Next base: position 86,277 of record CAVNYO010000171.1, on the reverse strand, counting down.
GCCGATGAATGATTATAATCCACGAATGCGCCCATTCGCACTGACCAGTGGACTCTATTTTGGTATTTACAGCAGATCCACAACTTAAGATACAACATATACACAGTTAGATATACACCCTAATCCGGGAGGAGAATGTCAAATTGAGTCACTTGGGGGAGATAGGCGGCAGCAGCGAGATCGAGGATATACACCTCGTCAAAGGGTGCCGACCCACTGAATCCTCCGAACAAGAACAGGCGGCTGTCAGATACTAGACTGACATGGTATCCTCGTGGCCCGGGGGCCCTGCCGAGTGCTGTGCCAGGTTCGTAGGCAAGCGTGACTGCAAGCAGCGTCGATATCATCTCGGGAAACGTGCAGATTGCAACTCACCTAGATTGAAAAGCAGCAGATCACGTCGATATTGCGAGCCATCGTGGCCCCCAATGATGAACAGATAAGATCCGATCTGCGTGGAAGTATGGGAAAGACGGCGATGGGCCGTGTCCAGAGGTAGATTGGACCATTGTAACGTATCTGGCCACCCGTCAGCCCAAGTCCAGCTCCAACAGATGGAGAGGGCACGAACCAAGGTTCAGACACCAGATGTCATTGAAACAGTCCCTGCCATCGCTCCCCCCGACGACGATCATGATGTTGCCCACGAGATTCGCCGTGTGATAGCCTCGGTGACCGGGCTTTCGCCCGCCCGTCTGCACCTCCTGCCATTCCATCCTCCCGGTGTTCGTCACGTCCAGCGTCCAGACATCGTTGAGCGCAGTCATCCCGTTCCCTCCACCAAATACGTAGATCTTCCCCCGGTAGTACACGCTCGTGTGAGCGCGCCGTGGAGGTGGGCGCGGGCCCGTGATCATCGGACGCGACCATCGTCGCGTCACGGTGTCGAAGACGTAGACGGCATCGGAGTACGTGGATCCCTGTCCACCTCCAAACACGACGAGTTTTCTGTCCACGGCGGTAGTAGTATGCGCCCGCGATGGAGGAGGCCGGTCTCCGATCGTGTCTACGCGAGACCAATGCAGGGTATCTGTTCGTGACAAGAGCTAGAGCTCGGGGAACATGAGAGGGATGGAGGGAGGGTCTCACCCACGTCGAACAGAAACACGTCCGTTGAGCACTCCTTGTCATCGCATCCCCCGAATAACCACGCTTGTGTGGTCTCTACCAGTGTCACTGTGTGTGCCCGCATGATCCTCGTTGGCATCGCCCCAAATGACGGCGCCTTCGACCAGTATAGGGAGGTGCTAGGTGCAGAGGGCGCGTCCGGCTCCGGCTCTTGCTGCTGTTGAAGTTTCGCGCTGCTCCTCGGTTTTCGAAGCGTGCCTGAACTGCCCTTCGACTTCAGGCTCACGCTGCTTTCTTTCAGGTTTGTGGTCGAGGAGGATGCGGAGCCCGGGGTGGATGAGGAGAGCTTGGAGTTCGAGCGCAACACGGGACTGCTTTCGCCCCCTGAATTCGTGCGACCCAGAGTTCGGACGCTGGGTGCTTTACGCGAACCACGGGAGTTGGGTGAGAGCGGCGAGTCCTCCTCAGGCACGTCCTCCAGGTTGCGTGAGCCCATCCCTTCTCCGTGGTCGTCAAAGTTGGGGTGTGAGAGGGGAGAGAGAAGGTTGCTGCCGTTCATTATTTGTGCCGCCGGGGTTGAGGGTAAACGGATATGGCACGTGTATTCCCGTTTAGTGCAGAATTACATCATGGAGGATGATCGGAGGGCCTACTTCCGCGGAAATCGCGGAAATTCATTATGAGCAGGGTGCTGTGTTGTATTCAATTTCGACAGGTGGGCGTGTATATTACGAGCGTCAGTTGTTTGCCACCTGCACATGAACGCGGCCTGCCAAGTCAAACCCGCTCAGCTGCATATCTTGCCCCGTTCTGCCAGATCTCGACGGTCCTCTTGTCCTTCACATTCTTCATGGCAACGGAGACATTCATGTCCCTGACAACCCAAACAATCTCGTCACTCTCATCCGCATGGTAGACAGCGGCAGGAAGCAGCACAAACTGTGCTCGCGGGTCCGGAACCACGGAAAGGCTCATGACGGGATTACCGCCGAGCGATTCTTCGATGTCCACAGTTGCCTTGGATCCAAAGACCGACTCGTCCCCGCCGTCGGTCATCTTCCACGTTCCCAGCCAGTCACGCCACCCTTCGATCTGCCGCGCCACTTTAGCCTGGTGAGCAACCGTGACAGAGAGCGCCGGGAAGAACAGGTCGGAAGGTCCGCTGCTGAGATTCAGCGGTTCATTCACAAGCCAACCGAGCGCTGAGACGATGCGGTAGCCCAGCTGCGTTCCGTGGTCGCTGTTGCTCATCCAGGCGATCCCGACAGGGGGCTTGTATTCCGCGTCACTCGCAGTCGAGCCAACCGGAGGCAAGTCGACTGCAAGCACAACGCCGCTCAGAAAGCCTTGGTTCTGGCCGCCGTGGCCAATCAGGACGCGCCGTCTCTTGACATCGGTAGTCTTCAGCTGCCACCCGATTCCGAATCCTCCGAATCCATTGTTTTCCGTGAAAGCATCGGCAACGAGAGCAGCAGGCAGGAATGGTTCCTCTGCCACATTGTTTCCACCGTCAAGGCAGTCGTACACAGCGCGCAGTCCTTTGAGAATGTCACTGGGCGTCGTCCACAGACCTGCCGCCGCCATCTCGGGGTAGATCAGGTTCGGCACGGCATATCCCATGAACGACGTGTGGTGCGCTTGGGCGTAGTTGACGCGGCCGGCTTGTCCGCCGTGGATCGGCTGTTCGTACGTGCTGCGGACATCCCGAGCGGGTCCAACACCAGCTCCCGCATGAGCACGGGGAACGGCTTCCCGGTGACCAGCGTCAGGATGTGTTGCACAAGCGTGGTCCCGCCTCCCGAATATGACGTCCCAAGGCCCGGAAACGTAAACGCGCGGATGGGGTGGTTGTTCGCCGGTGCCGCGCCATTCAGCGTAGCAACAGTAGGGGGGATGTCGTGGAAGTCTCCATAGTATCCGGCGAGACCTGAGACAGTGCTGAGCCCCGATCTATGGGCCAGGAGGAGTCGCAGGGTGATGGGCGTTTTGGGCGCAGTTTCGGGGTTCACCACAGCCGATCGGTGCAGATCCTCGCGTCGAACACCCGACTCTTTGGCCAGGGCGAGATATTCTCCCACATCAACATCCAGATCGAGCTTCCCTTGCGCAACGAGACGCAGAACAGCCATCGCGGTAAAGGGTTTTGAGATACTTGCTCCCTGGAAGATCGTCTCGCCATCCACTGCGCTGCTGGCATCCGAGATATCCCGCACACCAAACGCACAGGACAGAATCTCTGCCTTGGAGTATTCTTCCTTGGTGCCAGTCGCGGGAAGAACGGCCACAGACAATCCTGGGGTGCTGAAGCCGGTCAGAATAGGACCCTGCACTTGCGCTCCCTGTCCCCGCAAATGAACGGGGAGGATCGTCTCAGTGAGATAGGCGCGGAGGTCGTTTTCTGCTTCGAAAGCCATGGTCGGGTCGCAAGTTTTGAGCTCTGCGCAGTACGCAGCAAGATGTATTGTGATCAAACTGTATCAGACATGATCTGGTTTGTTGGCCAGTTCATAGCCGGCCCGTCTTTCCAGCACCAATAATTCATGAAGAGGTTGAGGGTAAGTTTTTGATCGCGCCGAACAATAGCCGCTAGAATCCTCTTCGACGATGGTGGTCATCATCTCGGTTTTCAAGGTTTGTTTGCCTGTGTTGATGGGGCGGATCATGATGGCGGGGTTGTAATTTTGTTATCTACTTCTACAGCTCACAGGTTGCCACCCCAATTCGGGGACATAACCGCATATGTACCGCGAACCATTCCGGGTGTTCTTGCCTGTTCTTACCCATCCTTCTCAGCATGTTCAGACAAGGATCTATCCGCGCCTTCTAATTATGTCACTCGTCAAACCCTGAGACTGAGGGAGATTGCGCTGAGACCGAGCGTGTCCTTTCGTCAGCACTCTGTATCGCACCTTTCGGGCCGTCACTTAAAACTATATCCACTGCAGCTTCTATGTCCGATCGTCGATCTCCCGCCCAAACTCCCCCGCAACGACAACCAACATCGTGAAAAATCAAGATCAAGCACCGCCCAAAGCTACCGTACCGGGCTTCCCCCTTATCGTCTACTCGAAACATCACACGGCAATAATCCAGTGCTCTGAGTGGGCATCATTCTCGCACCCCTCATCCATCTCTGTTCCGGCCAACGAGGAACCCATTCAATCTTACGCCGGAAGACAGATCATCAAGCACGAAGCGCACACGGCCGTGATAGTTTGGTGCACACCAAACACTTCCCATGCCCGGGAGCGGCTTCTCGATCAGCTGAGACGTCGTCGCCAAGGTACGTATACATATATGTAGACCCCTGCGAGCCATCGACCTGCACGTTGCCTTTCCTCTGTCAGTGATGGAGTTCATATCTCCTACGACCTTGTCAAATGTCCAAGTCGTGTTTGTGGGTGCCCGTATCGCAGTCTGCGCCGTAGAACTGACGCAGCGCGCGGTGTCTCGTAGTATGTGAACGGTGCGCGTTGCATTCGATGTGGGAACGGGAGCTGTGGCTGACGGAACCCAAGCCGGATTCCTGACTCTTCTGGTGAGATCATTGATCGCGGCTTCCGATCACTGCTCATTTTCCTCACTCGAAGGTTTACGATATTCTGCTCAAGCTCTCAGACGAGGTTGGTCTTTGCGAGTTCGATTGAAGTTGAAGGATAGAGCTTATTCCTCCCCAAGTATCTGTACATTTGGAAATCCAGATGGACTGTCGTCAAAGTCATCTACTTCTGGAGTCGATACTCGATGTTACTCCCTCCCATCATTTCCACATTCAACTCCTCCAATCATTTAGCAGTGAGCCTCTTCAGCGCTCTGCTCGCATGCTCTTACACGTTTTTTTTTTCAGCCTTGCGACAGTATCTCTAGATTCACAACGAGTGAGTGCGCCCTTGCGACTCCTGGGACGTTTACTAATCCAGCATTGCAGCTTTCGGCGGATTCAGCATCGGACTGACAGAAGGTTGACCATTCATTCAGCGTGTTACACGCCTGCAAGCTCATCTTCTTCCACAGTCGTCTTGATGGTCCGAACGTACACACTATACGAGCGATCCAGAAGGTTGCTGGCCTTCTTTTCTCTGATGTGGCTCGTGAGTCAGACGCGCAGCTTCCATGAATCGGAAGCCGAGCTGAATTGCTCCTGCTGCAGGCCGTTGGAGTCGCCTCGTTTTGGGCTGTCACAACGTGGACTTCGGCATGGAAGGGTGCGTGCTCGGGCAAGCTGCCCCAGGTCGAGCGACGCTGACAGGGAATCCCATACTGTAGGCGTGAACGACGAGTCTGCTGCCTGTTATCTAGCGGCGCTCAGCACCTCTGGAAAGGTCTGTTATCTGTCTTTGCTCGTGGGCGAGTCAAGTGAGCAGCTTCCCATTGGGCTGGATCCCGATATGAACACATTATTTTCTCCACGCAGTAATAGCGCTATTGACCGCGTGGAAAGTTTTCCGCCGCTGTACGTTCTCCCAATTCTCAGGAGGGACGAAAATAACGTGTAAATCAGTCTCTCGAGACAAATGGGGTTTATGGAAAAGCCTGAATGACGAAGGTATGTGCTTTGAGTTGACGGACCTGCCTTGCAGCTGACACCGATTAGGGCTTTGGTTCTACCTATGTCTGCTACGTATGTATTTTTTTCGATCGCTTCCAGGATATTCAAGTTCGTCCAGCGTTCACCGTCAATGTGGTGGTCTGCTTGATCAAGGCTCCATCTGGACTCGGTTACCTCGGCGACACGTAGGATTTCGATTCTGTGCGTTTCAGTCCCCAGTTCTGACCGTACATTCCAGACCGAATATGGTCATGCATTCCATTCTGACGTGCAGACTTTTGATCCATGCTCGCCACGTTGCAGCCAAACAGAGTCAGCGCGCTCTGCCAACGAACAATCTTCGACTCATGCGCCGGCCTGGTGCCATGGCCCCAGATTATGTTATAGACATCAGCGCGAAAAATAACGTGCTTTACACGTGAGGAATGTATACGTCTCATTTTCCGTGTAAGATACAGCAAGGAACACTTCTTGGACTACGTATGTAATTGTCAAAGATACTGTGGAGGGCAGGACCAACCATATGACGTAATGTAACATCAACCAATCTTATCTGCATGCCATCATGTCTGGTGGCTCGACATCACCACGTCCCTCCTCCAGGAAAAAGTCGTGCGACAATTGTGTCACCTCAAAGACGCGGTGCGATCTCGCACGCCCTGCCTGCTCGCGCTGCGACACCAGGGGGCTCCGCTGCCATTATCAAGCAACCCCAGCGCTCTCTCCACCAAATCACGACCCCGGCTCTCCAGGACCGCCGCCCCAATCCCAGGCTCTCCCGCCCACCGCCGAGAGCGTGCAGATCGGGTCCCGCTGGCTCGACGCCCTAGTGCCCCCGCCGGACAAGACCGCGAAGCCAATCTCGCCCCATGCGGGGGAGCTGATGGCGCGCGTGCTCGGATCCTACACGCGCTGCATGCTGCACGACGACCCGGACGCGCTCCCTCCGATCATCCATCCGTACCAAGCGCACGGGGCGCTGCAGCCGGCGTTGGCATACTGCCGGAGCTTGCTGAGGATGTGGGAGTCCCGGGCGCCCGGCAGCGAGGGATTGGTGCGGGACACGATCAAGCGTGAAATGGGGCGGCTGCATTCTGAGGTATGTTTCATGAGAGGAATTGGCCCATCGGCTGGTGGCTGAGCATGGCAGTTTCGAACCTATGACCACATCACGCTGCTGGGCGCGTGCCAGGCGTTCCTGTTGTACTGCATCTTCTTCTTTCTCTCGCCAGACGAGCAGAACTCGTTCTGTGTCGACACGGCGACGATCATCCAGCTGCAGGACCTCGAGGCTGCGCTGTCGCTGACGGGCCTGCAGCCCGACAGTTCTGCTGCGCCGCCGCGATGGGAGGAGTGGATCGCCGGCGAGGCAAAGCGGCGGACGCTCTACACGATGTACATGTTCGACAATGTGTTCAACTACCGGCATGGCACAACATCTTTCGTCGCGACGGAGCTGGCGACGTTGCCTGTGCCCGGCCGCAAAGCGCTGTGGACTGCCCGATCCGCGGCCGAATGGGACAAAGAGTACCGTCGGTCTGCTGCAAACAGCGGCTCACCTGTTCTGCAAGATCTTTGGCCGGACGAGGACGCCCAAGTGGCACAGCAGCGAAGGCAGCGGATCGACGAGTGGTTAGCCACCGTGGATGAATTTGGCATGTTTCTCTTCACTGTCACGAACGCGATCTATGGCGTGAACATCTAGGTATTCTACTGTGTCTACTCCATCTTCTCCCGCCCGGCATATATCATTCGTGTGAAGGGCCTATGGTATTCAACCATCAGCCCTCGTGTCGGGATCACGTGGAACGTCGAGAACTCACTCCTCGAAACGCAGCGCGACAGCATACGTGATATGCACGTACAGCGCTAGCAACAACCCCGCCGGCCGCTCATACCTGCGGCACGCCTCTGATCAATCACAACTGCGGATCGACCCGGCTCACGCACCACAGTGCTGCGCCCACAAAACACAGCGTGGCCCCGACATACATCGGATTGTCGAGGACATTGTACGGGAAGCCGGTCACGCGCTTGGTCTGCAGGATCCCGAAATAATCACCGCAGAATGTGCCGTAGAAGCCCAGGCGCAGGTACGAGGCGCCCACGAGCGCGTTGCCGAGCACAAAGAGACACCAGGCGAGCAGGGTCTGGACTGCGTATGGGAGAGGGTACCGGGGCTGGTCGTGGACGGCGATCCGATACCTGCGATATGCTCAACAAAATCTGAAGAATGGGATCCAGAGCAGCGTAGCATAGTAACCGTACAGGACGTCCCGCAATAAGCCCGCCACGAAAATCGAGATGCCGAGTACGGTGCTCGAGATGCGTGCTCCGAATCGTCTACTCAGTGTTCGATTCTTGTATTCTATTTTTTTTCAACCAGATGTCGAGATCTGAACAAACCACCACAAAGCAACTGACCGTTCCGACCGATGATGTTCCACAGAAGCGGATTGGCGGCGATGGAAAGCAGGCTGATATAGAGAGACCGGCGCGAGAAATCGACCCAGTGCGACGCAGGTGCTGTGAGGAAGGAGGCCGTCGGTGCAGACATGCCGGGAGAGAGTGTAAACAGCGATTTGTGAGCGACACGCACACGCACACGCACGCATGTCTGCCGTGACAGCCATGGGAAGGATGTCGTCCCGGATCACTGTGGTGATGGGGCATACGCAGGCCATGCATGCCAGGGATTTACGGCCTGAGTCTCGACCCTAGAACTTAATTTTTGAGGGTAAACGCTGATCGGAGATTCTTGCTACGGTGACAACCCACGTCCACAAAGTTTATGATATGGAAGGCTGGCAGTCTCAACTCTAAATTGCTATCAACACCATGCATTTCATTTCGCTGAGTCGACACGCGAAATAGAGATGCATACAGACTTCCACAGTATTTCGCAGCCTCCATTCAGCAGACGGTTGAATTTTAGTCCCTCCAACTTCTCCCAGGTCCGAACACGAGATAACCAATTCAGGCAGTTCACAGCCACAAAGGACTCGGAAGGGATCCATTACTTACATCACCTGCAACGGAAAGCTTCTAACCTAAAACGACAATTGCTGTACATAGCTCATAGCTGTTTAGTAACATGCATGTAATTTACGATCTGCCTGACAGCAAGCTGTATCCAATTCGACGCGGTGGCATGGTGAATGATGCTCAAAGGTTCATGTCACACTCAAAATTGCTCAGGTTTGTCGAAAAAATGAGTGGGGACGGATGTGATGAGCCGCCAGGCACTGACCAGACAAAATTGTTGGGAAGCGATATCAAATAAAACAATGGACGCGCTGGGGATCGAACCCAGGGCAGCTCGCATATCAACTATTCCTCGAAAGGAAAGTGCAAAGCGAGCATGATACCACTACATCACACGCCCGTGACAAAAACTGATATTGAACAGTTTGATTCATCCTGAAGAGCCTGCTACGTATGGCACATGGACACCGTATCAAATGGGAATGCCCGACTTCTTTCCCATCCTCAGACAGATATATCCTCTCACGGAAACATCTGCCGACGAGTCCCAATCCACGTATATAGAATGAGGCCCACAACATAGCTGCCACTAGACTAGGGACTATCACAACCCCGATTCCGCCATCCGTCATACAAATCACATCCATCCCAAACAGCTCAATAGGTCGACGCGATTACCTCCCCATCGCTGATATCCTCGAACTCAGCCTGGCTCGACGCCTCGATGAGCGTCATCGAGCGATGGCGCTCCGGCGCAGGGCGCTCGGGGAGATAGGCGTTGAGGCAGGGCGCGGATTTGAGGCTCTCGATGTCCTGCGCGATGATGTCCTGGCAGAACACGTCGAGATCCAGATCATTTTCGTCGTATCCTGCGTCGAGAATCAGCATTTCACCAGGGGGGGAAGGGCGCAGGCGACGGGATGGGATGACGAACCGAAGGGCTGCTCGATCTCGTCGCCAGCGGCGATGAAGCCGAGATAGATGAAAGCGCCGATAAACACCTGCACCGGCATCAGCTACTCGATTTGCAGAATTTGAGAAAAGGAAGACACGTACCGCAGGGACTGTGTGCCAGCCAAAGTCGCTCACGAGCTGGATAGGGAGGAGGAACAGGTAGAGCCAGACAGTGCTACAAGAGGGAATGAGAAGCATGTCATCAATCGAGTTCCCCAGCTTACTGTCTGAAAAGCAGGAAGGTGTGATGAGATTAGAGTTCACTGACACGTATAAAGTGCACACCTGATGTGCACCGAGAAAGCACTACGGGGCTATCAACACATGGCGCAAACAAGACGAGCGCTACTCACAAAGGCAAAGGCGTCGTCAAGATATGCTCCAATGCTATTGAACAACAGAGTGAGTTTCTCATCTCCAATTCGCACACACTGAACAAAGACACGCACTGGCCAAACTAGCTTCGTACGCCGCGATACCACCCATAATCCCACCCAAGCTTCCGCCAGGAACAGTGTTTCGGTCTTCGAGGACACTCGTCCACTCGCTCAGACACCGGAGGATCTCCTCGGGCAGGTTTGGCCCGTGCTCGGCCTTGCGCTTGAGGAGCTTCAGGTCGGGGTGGACCGGGCCGCCCCATTTGCGCGGCGGCGGGCCCTCGTTGTATTGCGGCTACAGCAGCATTAAGAAGGGCGCGCACTTGGCATAAGGAAACAACGCACGATGATGGGATCCTGCTTCCTGCCAAACACAGACATCCCACCGAACCAGCGCCGGATGGAAGAGAACGCGCCCGCAAGCGGGATGAGGTCGCGCGCGACGCCGGGCTCCTCGTTCATCGGGTTGGCTCCGGGGAGCAGGGGCTGGTGGGAGTGGTGCTGCGAGCCGACGGTGTCGGTGCTGCGGGACTGCTGGCGGAGCGTGTCTCGCAGGGACGCGTGCGAGCTAGTGCGCGAGCCGCCGAACGTCCCGTACACGCCGCCCGAGGGGTGCAGTGCAGCACCTTTCGGCGGGCCGGAGGCGGTCGATGGTGGCGGAGGGGTGTTGGAGTTGGTGGCCATCGGCAGATTAGAGTGAGAGGTCATGCGCGCGTTCGGGCGCGGGGTGATGAGCGCTGCTTCGCGAGCTGCGTGTTTTTGCTGTTGCTGGTGGGAGTGAGTGTGCTGCGAGGAGATGAGATGAGCATGGGAGATGCGAGAGGGAGCCTGACTTCATGCAAGGGGCGAACAAGGTGATACAGATCGTCGTAGTAGATACCCAATTCGCCACGGATGTGGTGCTTGAGCGCAATAGCAAATCTTCATGATTACAATGAGAAACGACGCTGAAGAACTCCCGGGCACTGACCCCAGACATAAGTCCAACGCCATCCGCTTCTCGGCCATCACCTTGTTGAGCTCCTGCGCTGGTCGGATCACCTTACCCGTCAGCGTCTCCTCGTTCGTTTTGGGCGTCAGCCGGGGCGGCACATGATACCAGATCAGGCGGCCCATGCTGCGGGAGTTCTTGATCACGTCGGTCCAAGCGGAACGGCCCGCCCAGTAGCGGTCGTAGCCTATACCGTCCGTCGTCAATCATCAAGGTGATATATACAACGGGCGCGTTCGAGCGAACCTGACATAGCTCTGTGGAAACGCCGGTCAGCACACCGCCGATGAGCGCTCACTACCACTGACCTGTACGAGATAACAAAACCGATGACCACACCTAGAGGAGAACACAGGCCAGCTCAACGCCGCTCGTCGGATTCCGCAGTCAACGCACCAAGCACAGTGAGCAGGACGCTCGGGATCTGAAGCTTGCGGCCCATGTGGTCCCAGAAGTAGACCACGAGCACCGCGAACAGCGTGTGGAAGATGACCGCCGGCCAGATTTTCCAGATCTGAATGCGCGTGAATCACCGCAGCGCCGCGGATCCGGGGCGAAGGTGACTACTGACCACTGAGCCGCGGCCGAAGGTCCAAGCGACGAACGTGGTCGTCGAGACCTCGGGGAGAATCTTGACGTCGACCGCCGGTCGGACTGCGGGCTGGAGCGCGTGCGGGAGGGTGTATTGCTGCTGTGGTTTCGCGGGGGGTGTCATTTTGCTTGAAGAACGAAAAAGCTGAGAATGAGTGTATCTGAGTGAGGAGAAGACAGGAAGAGAAAGAGTGAGTGTGTGAGTGTGTGAGTGTGTGAGTGAAGCAGGAGGGGAAGGGACAGTATGGAGAGTGAAACGTCGCGATGCCGCTCGCGCTTTTGGGCTGCAGACGGAGCTGTCTTGATTGAGTTGTTGCGAAGATCGCCAGAAGGGTGGCGTTCTATAAGTGGACACGAGCGCGCGCGCTAGTGTCATCCAAGCGCTGGAAACATCACAAGAGTCTCTCTTATAACCTCGTCCGTTCCACCGTCCCTGATAGACTGCTCCCTCTCAACTCCAGCTTCCTCGCCCGTTCGGTGTGCGTGGGGAGTCAGGCAGAGGGTCGGCACTCGAATATGAGCGTAGCGCAACCGCCGATCGGCGCCCAGAGCCATCATGATAAACATAAGATCGGGAGAACTTGGAAGCATACAAGTTAGTCGTCGGTGGAAGAGAAAAGCCTTGACAGCTGTATGATCGTCTCGTAGGCCGATTGACACTTCAAACGCGGTCACGGGCAAGTTATCGTACAGTGACGTCACCTATCGACCGAGCACACCATAGTAAGTAGTCCACAGTGTTCACTGCACGTAGGTCAACTAGGTAGACAGGTTTTGATTTCCATCACACGTTCTGCGAGGGGCTGGCGAAAGCTAAAGAAGTATTGATCTGCGTCTCAGCCGCATCGTCCTGCGACGCGATCTCACGCAGATGGGTGATCAGGTGGCACGCCGAAATTGAATGAACTGTTGATCAAATATCATCTGTCAAGATGGATGTCGTGATACATATCTATGACTCCATCACGTGTCATCTAGAGTCATATCGACTCGTCCCAAATAGACACAAACGGCCCCCTGTATCATATATAAGGAGGGCTCTATTACCCTTTAATATAAGTCTCTTGACTACTCCCGCATAGTGCCCACACTAAGCTCTCACTCACACAGGTGAGCTGCTAGACGCTCTCCCCAGTGCTCAACAGGTTATGGGCCCCGAGAGCTATGTCTGCGCCTCAATGGCCGCGACATTCATTGTATGCACCGTCACTGGCTGCAACGATGAGCAGCGTCTTTAGCCTATCTGTCATCACTACAGCTGCTGCATAGCGCTGGTGAAACCATGCCGGATCGCGATTACATCGCTTGATCCAGATGCATCGATCTCTAAAGGAGATTATGATCTATGAGGATCTGATCATCTTTATCTTTGATTTTATCTATCAGATTAGATTGATGCTGATCACTCACACAGATCTAACATGTCGTCCAACTCCAACAACATCTTCAATGCTGTCTCCATCTTTGATGGAAAGCACTGGCTTGTCTGGTCCGGAACTATGGAGTCCTATCTGGAGCATCAGGGGATCTCATATGTGCTGACTGAGACCGCGCCAACCGAAGTCAAGGCTACGGATGGCTCTGTGACCAACGCATCGGAGATCAAACAATGGAAGCATGATGATCTCAGGGCGAAGGGCAGCATTAAGTTGCGCCTGACTGAGGGAGTCATTGCCAACATTCCAACCACCAACATAGTGTCAGCTGCAAAGATCTGGGAGCACCTGAAGACCCAATACGGTGGTGCTCAGTGCGCCGACCTGTACGCGTACTTCCAAACCGCGTTGAACGCCAAGTACAACGTGGGGTTGCACCCGGATCCACAGCTGCTGGTGATCACTACGGCGTTCGCTCGCCTGGAGAACGAGTCTTTGGGCATCCCTGAGTTCCTCAGAGCGATGATCATTCTCAACATAGCCCGGATTCCCTCTGTCACGGAGACTGTTCTACAGACTTATGACAAGGACGAGATCAAAGTCTCTGCGGTTCGTGACGCTCTCTTGACGCATTTTGCTCAGAAGCAGTCTCAAAGCCAGAATCATGTGGCCAAGTTCAATACCAAGCGCAAGCGCGATGACCCTTCGTTCACCAATCAGCAACAGGGCTCTGGCTCTGCACCCAATAAGGGTGATAAGGCTGATGGAAAGAAGAAGAACCGTCGAGGCAAGCGCAGTGGGAAGAACAAGGACAACAAGGGCAAGGGCAAGGCTGATCACAGTCATGTCCATGGAGTCTCCGAGATTACTGGCTCCCTCACTATTGGTTTGATCGCCTCGCTCACTCCGTCTATCCCTGCGCCGACGATCTCGCATGTCACGCACATCTCTCGCAATGGACCCAAAATCCGCGCGGTTCAAGAGAAGTCTCCCGTTAACAACAATGGGATTATTGACACCGAGTTCCAGAAGCCTACTCGTAAGGTCTTCGAGCTGGCCAAGAAGATGGATGTGACGATGACCGCAGAACGCTTCCGGACTCTCGACAAGATCGTCAATGAGAAAGGAATGCTCCGCGAGGACGCAATTATGCGTTCTCCATCTCCGGTTGCTTCCGGCTCGAATCACACGCTGGATGATGGTCCTCCTGCCAAACGCAGTCGTATCGAGGAGATCCCCGACGTCGAGATGGCCACCGGCCAACAGAACGATCTTGATCTTCTGTTTGGAGATAGCGAGTTCGCCCAGGCTGAACCGGTCAATTGGGATGAAGTCGTCGACTTCAACACCCTTCTGGAGGAGATGGACGCTCCTTCCGCCGAAAGGCAAGTACCCTGCCTTCTTGGGCACATGCACAATTCTGATTGTTGCTCACAGCCAGAGCGCGTAATCACCACCGCCCCGGGTTCTGTACTTAATTCGTTGATGATTCGTTCGCATGATTTTTGTACCAATCTATTCTGTGTGCACTCCGATTTTGCTGCCTGCTCTAAGTGTAAGGGGAAACATCATCATCATGAATTAGGGCCTCTATGGCTTCTTGATTCAGGTGCATCTCTCCATGTGACATCGGAGATTAGTGATCTGGTCGGATATGAGAAGCTCTCAGATCCTATTGTTGCTCAGACCGCTGATAAGAACACACGTGTTGCCCTTATTGGTCGAGGAACAGCCTTCATCGATCATTACGTCACAAGGCATGGAGAAAAGACAATGGTGACTTCTCAGATATATCCAGTGTACCTAGTGCCAGGATTACATGGTCGTCTCATGTCTTTGGGCTCCTTACTCAAAGGAGGATCTCGCGTTCGTGGAGACGAATCGCGGATCAGCTTACATCGAGGGAAGTCCCCACTCTCGATCATGGAGTTTAGAACTCTAGGGAAGGACATTGCATTGTACTTCCTGATGTCAAAGCCTAGTACGGCTGAGACAGTGCGATCCATGTCCACTGTTTACAAGGTGGATTATGAGATCATGCACCGGCGATTTGCACATCCGTCGAAAGATTTACGTCAGGCAAAGAAGAATACCAAGGGCTTTCCAGAAGACCTAGTATTTCCCGAGGAAACCCGACCGTGTAAAGGATGCGCGCAAGGGAAAATGCACCAACATGCCTTCCCGCCTTCCGAAAAACGAGCGGAGAATCCGTTTGATTTGATCCACTCGGATCTCAAACAATTTCCCACGGTGTCTTATCACAAGTACCGCTACTTCATGAGCTTCTTCGACGAAGCACTCTCCTATGGCTGGACAGTATGCCTTGCGCAGAAATCCGATGCCAAGCAGGCTATGCGCAATTTCATTGCGATGGTCAAGAACCAGTTCAATGTCACCATCAAAAAGTGGCATATTGACAATGGGGGAGAATTCATGGGGATGGGAATGGAAGAATTTCTCGCGGAACAAGGAATTCTAGTGGAGAAGGGTGCTCCATATGCTCACCAGCAGAATGGGCATGCCGAGCGCTTCAATCGTACGATCATGGATAAGGCAGAAGCCATGCGCTTCACTGCCTGTCTTCCTAATTCTTATTGGGAATTCGCTATTAAACATGCAACACGGATCTACAATATAACACCTATCAGGCGTCTAAAATGGAAAACTCCATTTGAAGCTCTTCACAAGGAAAAACCGGATGTTTCCAAACTCCGAGTCTTTGGTTGCGCCGCATATGTCTTTATCCCTGATGAGAAGCGCGCCAACAAGTTATCACCCAAATCGGAGCTGATGACCTACTTGGGCATTCCTGATGGTGTGAAAGGATTTTTGTTCATGCGCACAAACAATTCCACGTTCGTCGCCACCAAGGCATTGTTCGACGAGGAGTTGTTCCCCCGCTGTCCTGACAGCAATCGACCACCCCACGTTCCTGTTGGAGAGGAATTTCCAGAACGTGATGACCCAGTGAATCCACAAGATCCACCACAGGTAGACGGAGAAGATTGGCTATATGGAGATAATCCTTTTCCATTTCCCATGCCATCTGATCCGGCTCCACCACCTCCCGTACAGGGAAATGATGATGGTGACAACGGTCATTATCGTCAGGACCCACCGCCAGAGCGTCGGGATGAACCTCAGAGGACTCGTAGAAGTAGAATTCCACGACCAAGCCGGGAAGCTTCACCAGCTCCTGAGCCTCGAAGGTCTTCACGCCAGCGGAATGTGCCTACACGTCCAGGAAACGTCTATGGGGAAAAGCGTACCCCTACGGATATAGTCCGTGACATTCAGAACAGCAGAGGATGGAAGCGGTATGTTGGTGAAGATAAGGGTAGCTCCCAATCTCAACCATCAACCGGTGCTGATGCAGGGGTTCCCGGCCCTAGCTCGCAACCAGATTCCTCAAACGCGGGTGCTTCTGATGATCTAGACGAGGATGCACGCATGGAGAAGCTATGCCGGGAAGGGGGAGTAGAGCTCATCACGGCGCTGCTGTCAAAAGCGGTCCCAAATGAGAACCTACCTGATACGTCCAAAATTCGCGATTGGACGTTCCGCGATATCAAGCGGTTGCCTTCTGAACAACAGAAAGGTTGGATTGATGCTTGCCGCGACGAGTTAGAGGCACTTCGTCAGCGCAAGGTCTATTCCCTTGTGGACCGCCCAAAAGGACGGAAGGTTATCAGATGTCGCTGGGTCTTTGACCAAAAATCTGATGGCCGAAAACGTGCCCGCCTAGTTGCCAAGGGTTTCAGTCAAGTCGAAGGTGTTGACTATGACGAGATATTCTCTCCTGTTGTCAGGTATGAGACGTTCCGGTTGGTCATGGCGCTTGCAGCGCTCAATGATTGGCATTGGTCTGGACTCGATGTCAGTAAGGCTTTTCTCTATGGAGAGCTTGACGAAGAGGTCTACATGGAACAACCCGAAGGCTTTGTGGCAAGAGGCCAAGAGCGCAAAGTCATGCGCTTGCACAAGGCAATCTATGGACTAAAACAAGCTGCTTTAGCATGGTGGAAAGCGCTGACCAAGTCCACGAAAGCCATGGGCTGGATCCGACTAACATCGGATGCCGGCGTGTTCTTCTACAAGGACTCTGATGGCAGCATAGCCGTCATAATAGTCTATGTGGATGATGCTCTGTTCTTCTCCAAGAACAAGAAGCTCCTCGCCTTTCTCAAGGCTGAGTTCAACAAGCGATGGGAATGCCGCAATTCTGAAGATACTCCAGAGTTCTTGCGCGTACGCCTCAGTAGAGTGGGATCTTCGATCAAGATTGATCAGATTCCCTATCTCGACAAGGTGCTAGAGCGCTTTGGAATGCAGAACGCCAAGTTTGCAGCGACCCCTCTACCGGCTGGATATGTTCCAATGCCAAATGAGGATGAAGTCGATCCAGAGCTCAGGAAGAAATTCCAATCAGTCATTGGATCTCTTCTCTTCATCATGCTAGGCACACGTCCTGACATTGCATTTGCTGTGACCAAATTGTCACAATTTGCTGCCAATCCGTCCCAAGACCACCTCCATAAAGCGCTGTATATCTGTCGCTATTTGGCTGGTACTAGGAATTATTCGCTCATTTTCAATGGTGCGACGGATAGAGGGCTCATTGCATTTAGCGATTCAGACTGGGCTGCTGATCCGATCAAGAGGAGGTCTACCACTGGTTTCTTCACGAAATTGGCAGACGGGATTATTTGCTGGCAGTCTAGACTTCAGCGCACAGTCGCGCAGTCTTCGACCGAAGCAGAGTACATGGCGATTTCAGATTGTAGTCGCCAGGTGATGTGGCTGAAGAGCGTCCTTTCGGAACTCCAGTTCAAACTCACCATCCCAGTACCCATTTGCGGTGACAATCAGGGTGCACTCTTCAGTGGCAGCAATGCCTACCAAGACCGCAGGATGAAACACATAGACATCCGCTATCACTACATTCGTGAGCGAGTCGAGGAAGAAGAGGTTGAACTGTTCTTTATTCCGGGCAGTGAGAATCCTGCAGATATGTTCACCAAGAACCTAGGACGCGTCAAGTTCGAGAAGTTCAGATCTCAACTAGGACTTGAGTTCAACTCGTCCTGAAGGAATGGCCGATGAAGATTCGCTTTCAAACACTATCCCGTGGTTTTCAGCGTGGGGGAGTGTTGATCAAATATCATCTGTCAAGATGGATGTCGTGATACATATCTATGACTCCATCACGTGTCATCTAGAGTCATATCGACTCGTCCCAAATAGACACAAACGGCCCCCTGTATCATATATAAGGAGGGCTCTATTACCCTTTAATATAAGTCTCTTGACTACTCCCGCATAGTGCCCACACTAAGCTCTCACTCACACAGGTGAGCTGCTAGACGCTCTCCCCAGTGCTCAACATGAACCACGCCCATCGGGCTGAAGAATCAGTGAGAAATAGCTCAACATAACGCACGGGCTCGCATCGGTTTCTCACATGTTTGCGATGAACGCCAACGAGTCCGGGAACGAGAACCCTATGTTCAGGGCGCGGATGGCTGGGACACGGCAAGTCGCGTGCGCGTAAGTGGGCACCGGAATTACGGGATAAGGTTGCACTACGCACAGAGCATCAGGACGTAGAACATGATTCCTATAAGATAACCTTGATTTTTGGCGAGAACGCGCGGGGTTCGAGGGTGAAGACGTACCATCGCGGAAGAATGTGATCAACACTTTCGAGTATGAGATGTTCAAGTCTCCAGAAAAGATTACACCTGAGCAGCCGTGACACCCCGAGTTAGCGATATCAGAGAATGATGAATAAAAGCACCCCACGTACTCTTTCGTAGTGCATGCCAGACAGTCATCAGGGCGAAAACTGTCAGTCACGCTTAAATTTTAGTGTGATAAATCCAAACTGTGAGTGGTTGAATACGCGCCTGACTCAAGGACTGTAATCGATATGGAGGCAACAAACCCAAGGCTGGTGCTCCCAATCGTACTGCAGTTGGACGCGGTATTGCTCTGGGATACTTCTGGAAAGTTGGAGCCGGCTAGCAGTAGTCAAAATGGCGAGTTCGAGTTCAATCAAGCAGTGCTCATCCGTTGATTGTACATACCATTGATATCCCTTGTCAATTGGAGGCCAGCCCACAGATTGGTGCTTGTGATTCCCTGTAAACATAAATGACTCTTTCCGGTGTCCCACAGGATAATGGGCGCACCACCCAAAGTGCTGCAAACAGCACGAGAAATTTCCTCGGTCTCCCGTAGATGGCATACACACGCATCATGAGCATGACTTCCCATTCGCAGCGCGCCGATTTCAGCACATGCTTATAATCGGTGGTGAAACAGGCACCAGACCTTCAATAAGCGCGATCCCGATACCGGAGAAAACTAGCAGAATGTGAGAGGAGGCATGAAATCCGAATGATAGAATCATACAAGTATTGAATGTTAGAATGAAGGAGCAGGTTGGGTGGCTGATCCCCAAGTTCACCTGTGCTGAATTTTGAAATAGTCAATAATTGTGTAATGGGTCAATCAGAGCTTACCATATACAGCCAACGTGGTATCCACGAATGTAGCGTATCTGGTCCATAGGTACAGAGCCTTGATAACGGTCCATTTCGACTTCCAGATATGTTTGTGCTGGAGCGGTGTTCATTGCTAGCACCAAATCTCGCACGAACTGGCGTACGCACTTCGTCGGGAATATTTAAAAGAGTGTCGTAGGTCTGCGCGGGTGCACATCACATCATGCATCTCTTGTCATGGCGTGAGAATCGCACTGACCAGCAAGGCCAGACATGCCACTAAAATGGGTCCCAGACTAGATCTAGAGGAATTCACTTCAGGCAACAATAGACACTCACTGTCAATGTACTGCAATAAACTGGTCAGCGTCTTCAAACTTAAGCAGGTCCGAGGAGACTGGACCTACAGCCGCGGCTTGTACGTCATCGGTGTAAGCTTGCATCCCAGACACAGCCATGAAGTTGCAATGAGAGAAAAGTAGAAAGCCCTGCGCGACTCAAAGGGAGATGCCATGCCAGCTCTTATACTCCGGCGAACAAATCATCTGCAGCAGACTTGCTGGTATGAGATTTGATTTGAGGATGTTGGGATTGGTGTAATGCTGATATACTTCAGTTCCATCTGTGATCCTGGCGTGTTACAACTCTCTGCTGGCTCTCCGGCGTCACCAAATGTACCGAGAACAGAGTTTCAGACAGAGGTTGTGAATCACGATCATCACGATCAAAGATGGTTCTCGCCGAAAACTCACGAGGCTGTATATAGGAATCCCATGCCCGAGCTGCAGAGGACACGACACTATGTATAGCACTCGAATCAGAATACAGTTGAAGCTGTCTTAGTTACCGATCTAAATGCATAATCTGCGGAACTCACACATCCCTGGATCCATCGCTGATAAATTGTGTTTCATACCCGAGAGAACCTGCAATAATCCATAATCCATACATTTCTGACGTCGAATGCGACTCGCACGGGATAGAAATGCCCCAATGACATCACCTGACGACCGACCGCTTCATACCAGTCCATAGTGTATGTACGCTGTGCGAAAAACAACTAGGCGCACAAGTTTTCGATTCCCATCACACGCTCTGCGCCGAGTTGGCGAAGACCAAGGGAGTGGAGATCTGCATTTCATCCGCATCCTCCTGCGACCCAATCTCACGCAGATGGATGATAAGCTGGCACGCCGAAATTGAATGCACCACGCGCAGCGGGCTGAGGGAGCGGTAAGAAACAATTCGACAGGGCACGTGGGTCCATATAGATCTCTCACGTGTCTGCGATGAACGTCAACGGGACCGGGACTGTTGAGAGCTGGAGACCGATGTCCAGGAAGTAGATCGCTGACAACGCGCGCGTCAATGGGTGGGGGCGGGCGTGTAGAGGGAGGAGTTTATGGTACACACAGAGCATCATTACGTAGAACATGATTCCTACAGGATTACCATGGATTCTTTGGGAACGGTCGATTTCGAGGTCGAAGACGCACCATCGCGGTAGAACGTGATCATCACTTTTGAATACGAGATGGCGGAGCCGCTCCGTGAGAATACACCTGAGCAGCGTGAGCATCCCAATTGTGAAAAAACAGGAGTGATCGACTAAAAGCACCCCCAACATACTCTTTCGTAGTGCATGCCATATTGTCAACAGTCCGACGACTGTCAGTCAGGTTGGGATTTTCTTGTGAGAGCTCGAAAGCTGAACAGCGGAATAGTACACGCCTGTTTCAGTGACTGCAATCGACGCATAGGCAACCAACCCCAGGTTATTGTTGCCAATAACACCGCAGTTGGACGTGGTACCACTCAGGGATACCACTGGGTCGGATTCGGCTAGCATCGGTAGAAGCGATAAGTTCAATTCATCCGTCGGGTTGGGCATACCATCAAAATTGCTCGTCCAATGAAACACAGCCCACAAACTAATACTTGCGATTCCCTATGAATATGAATAACTCGTTCCGATGTCGCAAAAGCGATTCTCCGTACCACCCAGAGTGCTGCAAATAACACCAGCAATTTCTTCGGTCTCCCGTAGATCGCATAGGTGCGCATCATAAGCACGACTTTCCGTTCGCGCCGCGCCGATTTCAGTCACGTGTCACTACCCACGGCTGCGAAACAGGCACCAGACCTTCAATGAGCCCGATCCCGATACCGGAGAAAACTGACGCTACGTGAGAGAAGGCTTGAAATGTAAAGGACGGAATCATACAAGTATTGAATGTTAGAATGAAGGAGCAGGTTGGGTGGCTGATCCCCAAGTTCACCCGTGCTGAATTTTGAAATAGTCAATAATTGTGTGATGGGTCAATCAGAGCTTACCATATACAGCCAACGTGGTATCCACGAATGTAGCGTATCTGGTCCATAGATACAGGGCCTTGATAACGGTCCATTTTGACTTCCAGATATGTTTGTGCTGGAGCGGTGTTCATTGCTAGCACCAAATCTCGCACGAACTGGCGTACGCACTTCGTCGGGAATATTTAAAAGAGTGTCGTAGGTCTGCGCGGGTGCACATCACATCATGCATCTCTTGTCATGGCGTGGGAATCGCACTGACCAGCAGGGCCAGACATGCCACTACAATGAGTCCCAGACTAGATCCAGAGGAATTCACTTCATGCAACGATAGACACTCACCGTCAACGTACTGGAACGGAGCGGTCAGCGTCTTCAACTGCAAGTAAGCCTGAGAACACGGGACCCACAGCCACGGCCTGCTCGAATTCTTGATAAGCCTGCACCCCTGGCACAGCCATGAAGTCGCGGTTATAGAAGGTAGAAAGCCCTGAGCGACTCGGGGGGGAGTGCCATGCCAGCTCTTATACTCTGATGAACACATCATCCGCAACAGACTTGCTTATTTGAGGACTGATTTGAGGTTGTTGGGATCGCCAGGTCGACGTAATGCTGATAAAACCCCAGGCCCATCTGTGATCCCGGTTGTGAAGCTACTCGTTGGCTCTCTGTGCTGGGAACAGGATTTCATGGGGTGGTTCGGGTCACGATTCTCACGATCAAAGATCGTTCTTGCAGAGAGCCCAGAAGATAGACACACACAGCCTTGTCTCGTTCAAGTGCCGGGTAGAACACGACGCCAAGGATAGCACCTGAGCCAGAGTGCGACCAACACGCATTTTTGATGCATCTCCGACTCCCCAATATCCTCCAATGAGACGGGAAACCTGTATCGATCGCATGCCCAATAGTGATCTACAAAAGGATATCATGGAGGATAGTACGCCCCCGTCGCCTGCGTGTAATCCGGTGGCAGAAGCCCCAAACCATGCGACAGAGAGCCCATATCCTGCGCCCTCCCCTCCACGACCATCCGCGAGGCGCCCGCCGGCAGCGGGGCATGCGCACTCGGGGGCAGCGGCACCACCGGCCTGCCTTTGCCGTTGACCCTGGCGCCGAGGCCGGCTGTACCAGCGGACGTTGCCGCGGTGTGCTTTGAGGTCCAGCAGCCCTTGGGGACGGAGGCAGAGGCAGTTGAGGATTGGCCGGCACTGCTCGGATGGTCCCCAGTGTGGGCCACGGTGCACAACCCGCATCGGGAGACGTCCCTCTCTGCCGGCGAGGGCTGTCCGATCGGGAGGGAGGTCAGAGTTAACACCAGTGCGTTTCAGGGATCACACGTACACTGGCATTAGACGCAGGCCAGGGGTTGCTTGTGACCGTCTCCGTAAATGCGGAGTGCGAGTGCTGGGAGTGCGATCCAACGAGAGCCGATCGATAGAATGACTGGTACGGATCGGGTCCTACGTGATTCATGTTGTCGTGGGTCGCCGGGGCGTATCGGAACTCCTCGATCGTGTATTCAAGAGAACCCTGCCGCTTCCTGCGAAGGAATAGAAACAGGAGTAACAAAATCACCAGAACGGCCACCCCACCGACGACACCCCCAGCGATGGGGGCGGTCCTGATTGAAGATGAGGACAGACGAACAAAAACGGGGATAAGGTGCAACGCACTTGGTTGGCTGTGACGAGGTGGAGTTATTGGTTGAGCCAGTCCCAGTCGGACCTGCCGTTGACCCCAAGCTCGTCTTCGACCCACCGACCGAGGCCTGCGGAACCTTGGCAAAGTCCAGCGCGAATATCTGCCCGGGCGCAGCAGGGGTAGCCACGAATTGCACGACGTGATCCCCGGACGCGAGATTGTCCGCGTAGAACAGCTCAACCATATTATAGTACGTCTGTTTCGTAGCGTTGAACGTCCCCTGGGGCACGCCGTCCAGAAGCACGCCGTACGGCGCCATCAGAGGCCCCAACGCTCCAAACACCGACACGAAGCTGCCCTGCGGGAGGAGTCGGCGCTCACAGAAAATAGGAGAGGTCTCGGTACCCACGGTGAATGACAAGGAAGCAGAAGCTTCGTTAGATGTGGTCTGGCTGTCCGCCGATGCATCAAAGTGAGTAGGGCGCTTGGACACTGATTGCGGGGACGCACTGCCCGCTGCTTCCGCTGAACCCGGTCAGCGATGGCGCCAGCTGGCTCGTCCATGCCGCAGCCGGGGTGAAGGAAAACAGATTGTTCGTGTCCTCGACTGTGGGAGCGCTGTCGTACGCCGACGGCGTCAAGGACGAGGTCCAAGTGATCTGCAGCGCGTCAATCGTTGTGCACGCAGGTGAAAAAGCCCGCGCTGATCACACACGTAGTCGATGTCAAGGTACGGCCTCGTGGAGTTCGTCAGCTCGTTAGTAATGGAGACCGTGTGAAGGCCTTCAGGCAGCACATTCGACACGAAGAGGCCGGAGAAGATGTCGTTTGGCGAGAAACCGTCGATCGTCTGCGTGACACCGTCCAGATTCACCGAGTACGGGCCTGCAGACGCAGAGATATATACACATAAGAGAGCGTCACTGGGCATCGCGCAGGGTGCTCACCGTGATTCGGTCGCTTCGCTCCACCGACGAACACCTGGGTTCCGTTGAACGAAAACGTCGCGGTGCCCCCCCTCGTTGTGCACAAGGTAAAAGTGCCATTGGAATAACTGCAAAACGGGGTATGTGCTCAGCTCGATGCAGGGACTCGGCACTCGACGCACTTCCCGGCCAAAGGATCGTTGGCACTCGTTCCTTCGGTCCACACGCCAGGCGGGGTGTACTGGATGCGCGGATTGATGTTGTCGATGGTGAAGTTGGACATGGGTGTGTCCCGCTGACGCCTGGGCGAGCAGAACTGGAGACAGAGAGAGCAAGGGGGGGAATAGCGCGCTGATTCGCGGTAGACTTGATGCGAAGAGGCGGTCATTTTCAATCAGGAAGATCCCGCAATCTTGTTTCATAAGATAGCAGCGAGGTCGAACAGATCCTGCCCTCCGTGTTGCAGTCCATAGATTATAGATCGCCTGGCGCCGTGTCCATCCACGGAGTTGGCAGGGTGGCCAGTAGTCGCATGCTGGCCCATGTCCAGGGGAATCAGCTTTCGACATCCATGGGAGCTTGGGAGGGGGGCATTCGGGTGTTTTGAGCCTAGTTTCGGCTCGAGATCAATCAACATATATTGCGCAGAGAGCAGGCGCTGGAACGGGAACGAGTTTCGATGACTTTGTTGGAGGGTGATGTGACGGCTGCTCATCGGTGGCCGTGCCATGGACTGCCACGTTCCCACGTTCTTGGGAGCTCCTGGTTGCCTATGTACAACAGGGTTTCATGCGGTGGTTCAGTCACGATTCTCAAGATCAAAGATCCTTGCAGAGAACCCGGAAGATACACACAGCCACGTTGCTTTGTTGCGCGTAGGATACGATCGCAGTGCTACTAACACGCCTTGCAATGCATCTGGGCCTCATCAATATTCTCCAATGAGACAGCGAAACTGTATCGACTGCATGCTCAACATCAAATGATCTACAAAGGGGTATCATGGACGGGGAGGATAGTACGGCTGCGTCGCCTGCGCGTAATCCGGTGGCAGAGGCCCCAAACCAGGCGACAGCGGGCCCATATCCTGCGCCCTCCCCTCCACGACCATCCGGGAGGCGCCCGCCGGCAGTGGGGCATGCGCGGTCGGGGGCAACACCACCGGCATGCCTTTCCCGTTGACCCCGGTACCGAGACCAGCCGCACCAGCGGAGGTCGCCGCGGTGTGCGTCGAGGTCCGGCGGCCTGCAGAGACGGAGGCGGAGGCCGTCGAAGGTTCGCTGGCGCTATTTGAGGGGTCCCGGGTGTGGTTCACGGTGTAGAACCCGCGTCGGGGGACGTCTCTCTCTGCTGGCAGAGGCGGCAGCGGCGGGGGCTAATCGAGCGGATGGTCAGACATGGGACCGGTGCGTTCCAGGGGTCGAACGTACGCTAGCGTCAGACGTAGGCCAGGGGTTGCTCATGACCGACTCTTCATATGCGGAATGGGAATGTTGGGAGTGCGATCCCACGAGAGCCGATCGCGAGTATGACTGATACGGGTCGGGTCCTATGTGATCCATGTTGTAGTGGGTTGGTGGAGTAGATTTGAGCTCATCGATCGCGTATTCGTGAGATCCCCGCTGCTTCCTGCGAAGAAATAGAAACAGAAGTAGCAAGATTCCCAGAACGGCCACCCCACCGACGACACCCCCAGCAATGGCAGCGGTGCTGATCGAAGATGAGGACAGACGAACAAAAATGGGGATAAGGTGCAACGCACTTGGTTGGCTGTGACGAGGTGGAGTTATTGGTTGAGCCAGTCCCAGTCGGACCTGCCGTTGACCCCAAGCTCGTCTTCGACCCAGCGACCGAGGCCGGCGGGACCTTGGCAAAGTCTAGCGCGAATATCTGCCCGGGTGCAGCAGGGGCAGCCACAAACGACACGACATGGTCCCCGGACGCGAGATTGTCCGCGTGGAACAGCTCGACCATATTGAAATACGTCTGTTTCGTAGCATTGAACGTCCCCTGGGGCACGCCGTCCAAGAGCACGCCATACGGCGCCATCAGGGGCCCCACCGCCCCGAACACCGACACGAAGTTGCCCTGCGGGAGAATCCAGCGACCGCAGAGAACAAGGTCTCAGCACTCACGGTGAATGACAAGGAAGCAGAAGCGCCATCAGATGTGGTTTGGCTGTCCGCAAATGTATCAGTGAGTGGGACACTCGAACACTGATTGCGGGACGCACTGTCCGCTGCTTCCACTGAACCCGGTCAGCGACGGCGCAAGCTGGCTGGTCCATGCCGCAGACGGGGTGAAGGAAAACAGATTGCTCGTGTCCTCGACTGTCGCGGCTTGGTTGAATGCTGATGGGGACACGGACGAGGTCCAAGTGATCTACAGCGCGTCAATCGTTGTGCACGTATGTGAAAAAGCCCGCGCTGATCACACACGTAGTCGATGTCGAGGAACGGCGCCGAGGGGTCCGTCAGCTCGTTGGTGATGGAGACCGTGTGAAGGCCTTCCGGCAGCACATTCGATACGAAGAGGTTGGAGAAGACAGCGTTTTGAGAGAAGCCGTCGATCGTCTGCGTGACCCCGTCCAGATTCACCGAATACGGGCCTGCAGATCCAGAGATACATCTCCACACGAGAACCTCACTGGGCATCGCGCGACGTGCTTACCGTGATTCGATCGCATCGCTCCACCGACGAACACCTGCGTCCCATTGAACGAGAACGTCGCGGCGCTCCCCTTCGTCGTGCACAAGGTGAACGTGCCCTTGAAGTAGCTGCCGAACGGGGTATGTGCTCAGCTCGATGCAGGGACTCGGCTCTCGGCACTCGACGCACTCTCCAGCCAGAGGATCATTGGCACTTGTTCCTTCTGTCCACGCGCCAGGCGGGGTGTACTGGATACGTGGGTTGATGTTGTCGATGGTGAAGTTGGACATGATTGTGTCCCGCAGACGCCTGGGCGAGCGGAACTGGAGGCAGAGAGAGCAGGGGGGAATAACGCGCTGATTGGCGGTCCCAGACTTGTTCTGAGTAGGCATCAGACATCTTTCATGTTCAATCAGGAGGATCCCGCGATTGTGTTTCATTAGGCACCAGCGCCATCGACCCTGCCCTGTGTGTTACATAATACAGCAGCGCCCGCCGCCTTCGGACAGAACCTGCCCTGTGCGTTACAGTCATGGATTATAGATCGCCCGCCGCCGTGTCCATCCGAGGAGTGGGCCGAGCCCCCCAGTCGCTGGAGGCTGGCCCATGGCCAGTAGGTCAGCTTTGGACATCCATGGGAGTTTGGAAGGAAGATGTTCGGTTGTTGCGAGCCTGATATCGGCTGGAGATCAATCAGCGGTCATGCATCATGGTCAGGTAGCAGCAGGCTATGTACATGAGAAGCTGTTCCGAGGGTCGATGGCTCTCAAGTTGATGTGCTGATCATCGGTGGCAGTGCCACACCCTGCCACGTTCTCCTCTACTCAAATCCTTACCTACCTACTTTATGCTCGATTTTCTGTGAACGATATGCTCCTACTACTGCTCCCCGTGATCATCGTATCCTTCGTCGCTGTCTCTGTGGTGAGGCGCCGCGCCCGCAACCAGCGACAACTCGTCCTGCAATCCCTGTCTCTACCACCCTCCACCAAAAGCCTGGGCTTTTTCCACCCATACTGGTTTGTCTCGCGTCACAGATCCGGTCGACATCTTTGATCCCATACAGCATAGTGATGCCGGCGGCGGTGGCGAGCGTGTTCTCTGGGCGGCTGTCGCGTACATCCAGCGGACGCGACCAGGCGTCCTATGCGTCGTGTACACGGGGGACGTCACTGCCACAAAAGCCTCGATAATAGCACAAGCACACGCGCGATTCTCGATCACACTCTCGCCGGACACGCTGCACTTCGTGTTCCTGCACCGGCGCTGGCTCGTAGAGGACGCGACCTACCCGCGCCTGACGCTCATCGGGCAGAGCATGGGCTCGGTTGCCCTGGTCGCCGAGGCGCTGTCACTCTACGTGCCGGACGGCTACATCGACACGATGGGCTACGCGTTCACGCTCCCCGTCGTGCGGCTACTCGGCGTGCCCGCCGGCGCGTACGTGCACTATCCGACCGTCAGCCCGCCGATGATCTCGCGCGTCACGGCGCGGCCCGCGAAGCTCGCGTACTACCACGCGTTCATGCTGCTCTACGCGCTCGCGCTGCGCCGCGCTAGCGTCGTGATGGTCAACTCGGGCTGGACGAAGCGCCACGTCGACGCCGTGCTCGCGTACCCCTCGTTCGGGCGCGCCACCACTGTGCGCACGCGCGTCGTCTACCCCTCGTGTGACACGCGCGAGATGGCGCGCCTGCCGCTCGCAGGGAGGGAGCTTGTGATTCTCAGCATTGCGCAGTTCCGGCCGGAGAAAGACCACCCGATGCAGCTCCGCGCGCTACACTCGCTGCTGCAGAACCACCCGGAGTACGCTGCGCGGGGCGTTCAGCTGGTCATGATTGGCGGATGCCGGAATGCGAGCGACGAGGCTCGCGTGGAGGGGCTGAGGAAGCTTGCTAGCGAGTTGGGTGTCCAGGTGTGTGCGTTTTTCGAAGCGCCGCTTTGCGTGGCTCACATTGTAGACAGGACCATGTGCAATTCGTGCTGAACGCGCCGTATTCGCAGGTGCTCGCTTGGCTAGGTCGTGCAAGTGTCGGTATGAACACCATGCTGGATGAACACTTCGGGATCAATGTTGTGGAGTTTATGGTGCATCTTCTCTTCTCTTCTCTTGAGTTTCAGTCAGCAGCGCTGACACACAATGCCAGGCGGCTGGAGTGATACCCATTGTCCATGCATCCGGCGGCCCGCTCGGTGATATCGTCGTGCCATTCGAAGGCCATATAACTGGTCGGTCGGCCCCCTCTCTCTTACTCAGACTGGTTGCTCATTGGCTCTTTCTCTCTCTCTTCCAGGTTACCATGCCAAAACCCCAGAGACGTTCTCAGAAGCCATCGATACCTGCTTCCGGTTGTCTACTGCGGAGGATCTCGCCATCCGCCAGCGCGCGCGGACCTCGGCTGTTCAGCGCTTCAGCGATGCGGAGTTCGAGGCAGGGTGGGAGGCCAGTGGCTGGTCGACGTTGCTTGGGCTTTAAACCATACTTAACAAAATTGTAACATGACGCGATCTTGTCAAGTTTCGAGGCACCGATTTAGACTCGGATCAATCCCGGGGGATTTTGACAGGACCATCAGTCAAATTTTCTCGGCCCGGAGCTTGTTCGAACTTCGAAGGTCGAGCAAAGCAAGTTGGGAGGACACGGTCGGTCGTCTGCGGCGGATTCGTAACACTGCAACCGCCACCGCGCTGGCATGTGTTTCTTAGCAACTGGCATATGTTTTCGCGTCTGCTCGCAGATCTCTGATTATCGCGTGGCGATTGGCTGAACAGAGTCTGTCGACAGCTTGCAGCTCGCTGATTACCCGGCAGCGGGTACCTGTGGTCCCGCCACAGCCTGTGCCCGAGCGCACGGGCGCATTGCGATTAACACAGGGGTGCGGGGCCCCAGACTGCCCCAGATCTGCCCCGCATGCCATTTAGGCGCGGAGTGTGTGCGCATGGATGTCCACTCTCTCGAGATATCCCAGGAACGCGCGGCTAGCGAGCGGGGGCGGGATGCAATTACCATCAGTGGCAACCCAAAATCTGCACCGCCCGTGTCAAGACTGGACCCGTGACCTGCCACTGCTGACCAGCGAAGTGCCCTCTTCGTAAAGATGCCAAGGCACGCGCGCGCGACCACTCGGCCCCGTGAGACGAGCAATAGTGAATTATAAAGCTGCAAAATCTGCCTCGCTTAGGGCACGGTCCGAGTCGTCTGTCTGTCTGCCTGTCTAGCACGATGAAGTCCGTCCAGGTCCTGGCTTCTGTGCTTCTCCTCGCGCGGGGCGCTTCCGCGGGGATAGCTGCCGCGCGCGCCGCGGCGCCGCCGACCATCACGCTCGACAAGGGCACGTTCACCGGCAAGGCGAGCAGCAGCAGCATCCACAGCTTCCTCGGGATCCCCTTCGCGCTTCCTCCGTGCGTGCCCAGCGAGACAGCATTACCAGCTTCAGACGAATAACCCCAACCTACGCAGGACTGGCGATCTGCGGCTGCGGCTGCCGGTGGCGCACCCGGCGTACAACAGCTCGTACACGGTCACCTCGTATGCGGACGCGTGTCCGCAGCAGGCGATCGACCTGCCGATCCTGACGGGCCTGCCGGCGGAGGTCGTGGACTACATCGCCAACACGGCGTTTGGCGCGATCTTCCCGGCGCAGGAGGACTGCCTGTACCTCAATGTCATCAAACCGGCGACCGCCACTCCGACTTCGAAGCTGCCGGTGGTCGTGGTGAGTACCTGTATTTGTGCCGTCCAGAAACTTGGAGTTGATGTGGGAGGGATAGTGGATCTTTGGTGGCGGGTTCGAGTTGGGCAGTCCCGCGATGTGAGTCTTTCTTTCTGTCTCTTTCTGTCTGGACCGTGGCTGAATAGGGTGTGCCCAGGTACGACGGAACGAGCATCGTTCAGCGGTCAATCGACATGGGCGAGCCAGTGATCTACGTCTCGATGAACTACCGGGTCGCCGCGTTTGGCTTCTTGGCCAGCAAGGAAGTACGCGCCGCCGGTGTCGGCAACCTCGGTCTGCAGGACCGTGCGTTGAGCTTCCTTCTCCCCTCCTGAATTTGAAACCAACGATTTCATTTGCAGAACGCCAGGCCCTGCGCTGGGTGCAGCAATACATCGGAGCCTTTGGCGGTGATCCGACCAAAGTCACCATCTGGGGGTACGTGTTCTTCGCCAAGCTCATCGAGTAACAACTCACTGGCAACAGGGAATCAGCCGGTGCCATTTCTGTTGCGCTCCAAATGCTCAGCAACAACGGGGATCCACAAGGGCTCTTCCGCGCCGGTTTCATGGAATCTGGATCCCCGATCCCCGTCGGGCCTCTCGAAAACGGCCAACCGTGTCAGTGCTGGAATCTGTTGAATGGAAATTGTGATGCTGACTCGAGTAATGTGGACAGACTACGACGCTATCGTCGACAGAGTCGGGTGCAACACTGCTGCCGACACTCTTGCGTGTCTCCGCACAGTGCCGTACAACACTCTCAAAGCGGCACAGGACGCGAGTCCCGGCATCTTTGCTTATCAGGTATGTCTTGTCATCGACGGCGACGTTATCCACGTCTCACGCACATGTTCAACTTCCTAGTCCTTGGTCCTCGCCTTCCTTCCCCGCGAAGACGGCGTATTCCTCACGGCTAACCCCCAGCAACTCGTGCTGCAAGGCAAAGTTGCCAACATCCCGTTCGTCACGGGCGACTGTGACGACGAGGGCACGCTGTTCTCGCTCTCCACGCTCAACGTCACGTGCGCTTGCCTAATCCAGCACGCGGTGGTTCGAATCTGACGCTCCCGCGCTAGCACCGACCAGGAGTTCCGCGACTACATCGGACAGTATTGGCTGCCGTCTGCAGCCTCCGCGCAGCTCGACAAGATGCTCAGCATCTACACCAACTCGATCACAGCCGGGTCGCCGTTCGACACCTTGGTGCTGAATGCGCTGACGCCGCAGTTCAAGCGCATGGCTGCCTTCCAGGGCGACGGCGTCTTCCAAGCACCCAGACGATTCTTCCAGCAGCAGCGGTCGGGAAAACAGAACCAGTGGGCCTTCCGTGAGTCTTGCGCGTCTTCCGCCGTTCGAGATCCCTTTCACGTGACGATACTAAAATCGGAATCAGTGAGCAAGCGACTCAAAATCGTGCCGATTCTCGGCTCGTTCCACTTCAGCGACATCCTCAATATATATGGGAGCGGCGAGCTCAAAGACTACCTGATCAACTTTGCGAACAAGCTGGACCCGAACGGCGCGACCGTGCCGAATTGGCCGTCCTACACGACCCAGACCCCGAACATGATGACGTTCCTGGACGGGCTGTTCCCCACGACCATCTCGCAAGACACGTACCGCGCGGAGGGATTCCAGTATCTGACGAATCTGACTCTGCAGTTCCCGCTTTGAGGGACGTTGACTTTAAATGGGGATGGGAAATCTGCGAGATGTCTTGTAGGGATAAAATTTTCGATATTTACAGCATTGCTCTGTGTATGGCTAGTCAAAAACAAAAACTTGATGAAATTATTTCCCACTGCCATCGCGTTATTCAGCCAGTGGTCGCCCGCGACGATCTCTCATGTGTATGGAGGCTCGGAAGGCCCTGCTCACAACCGAGACAGTTGACGTTGATAGGCGATGTAAGGACCCCATGCGCACGATGACATGCTCCTTTTACGTACATTTTCAAATGTTAATTCTAACGCACATCGGGTTTAAGCCCTGGATTTTTGTCCAACCCGTATGGTGCGGTCGACTTAGAGACCACTACTTGGGAAAAGACTGCCAAATCAGCCGGAGGAGATTTCTTTCTATATATCCCGTTTTCTAGCCTGAAATGATGCTGAATGTGAGAATTGAGGATAAAGGCACATAACACGTCACTCATCTGCTAACAAAAGCACAAAGCGCTGCCGCTGCTTGTGCTCGGGCAAAGCGACATCCACAGGCTCGCCAACCAGCAACAATAATTGATCACACACCGTCTCAAGATCACGAACACAGGATGATCATTGATTTGGTGGACGGACACATATTGGAAGGAATTGGAGATGCAGCTGACACAACTCGAGGTTTGGAAGTTAGTTTGCAGGTACACAAATTGCATCATCGCATCCCAGAGACCGTAGTTCAGGCTTCTGACTAGTATAATATTCATAGTTGACGGGTCTGCCGGTTTCGCCCTACCTGGAAATTTCTACTCTCTCAGGGATTTATTTTGGGCTTATCCCTCTAGCCATTCTCTTCCTCTCATGAAAAGGAAGCGACTGGAAAGAGGAAAATATTCATCGTTAAAACTAGTGTACTATTACAACCCAAACCTAACTGTCGGTCATTGGTCACCAGGACCCAAAATCCGGTTTTTTGATGTGCTTAAAATTCACCTTACCTCAAAACTAAATGAACCGCGCCATACCTGACCTCCAATCAGCGAATGATTTACAAATGATTTTACACAAACTACTCTAAATCTAGTCCGGAATTGAACGAGTGTCTCGATTGGAGCACCGATCAACAAAAATTGATCTATTTGGGTAATTCGGGGTCAGACCAGACCGGACTGGGGTTAATTTTTGTAACCCTGTGACTTTTATATCGCCGAATGGAGCCGCAATTTTTTTCTAACACCCGACTCATTTGGGCTAATCCCTCCCCGCCAAAAATTGTCCAACAGGGGGCTAACATTTAGTGGGAATTTTACAGGTCCTATAATCACCCAACTGTAACTGAGAAGTCACTACGCGCATCTTCAACAGGGCCTAGCTACTTATGTACGTACACAAAGTCTGGGGTCTTAGATCACTTGCCATCAATGTCAACTGTCTCGGTTGTGAGCAGGGCCTTCCGAGCCTCCATACATGTGGCCTCGCCAGTCACGCTCCGGCCGACGTAAATAAACACGTCGGCATGTGATGTCATCGGACACTTCAAGCATGTGACTGGACAGGTGACCGCGGAACGCACGCTACTTCCGCCTGACCTGCGCAACCTGCGGCTCCGGTGCGAGCTGCGCATACATGGTGTGCTCCCGCTTGACACCTCCGACCTCCTCCTCCTTCTCCTTCGACTTGCGGCTGCCCTCGCTGACGCACACGAGGCCGACACTGCCCACCCTCGTGCACCCGATGAACCCGTCCACCATCTCGCCCAGCGGCCGGTCGGGCCCGGTGTCAAAGTCGTAAACCGCCCTCGTCGTCTTCGCTGTCGGCGTTCCGTCAGCCTTGAAGTCGGCCGTAAATCGCACGGCCAAACGACACGCACCCTGGTTCAGCACTTTCACGGTGTCCTCGTCACCATGCGCAAGCGCCGCGATCTGTGCAGGCGTGAAGATCGGCGCGCCCGGCGCGAGGACGTCCATCTGCAACTTCGTGCCCACGGCGTGCATCATCTCCGGGTCGGTCGGCGTGAATATGTGCGACACAAAGTCCTGTGGGGTGTCCATGTCAGCCTTCAGGTGCCAGCACGCGGGGAGGGAATTGCGTACCATGGCCTTTTGCAGCTCGTCTTCGGTGAGCAGCCGCCCGGCGTCAGCGCTGCCTTGTATCACTGGCGTGGGGCTCCCGTCAGCAGCGTTCTCGGTGGGATGGGTTCGGGGCACGCACCGGGCCGGATGAGGTCGAATGCGCGGTCGAAGTTGCCCTCGTCGATGTCGCTCAGGACCGGGACCTGCTGGCTCCGAATCTGCTTGTACGCTCCCGAGACCGTCAGGAAGAACCTGCCGTCGTTGTTCAGATATAAGACCGGGAGAGACCGATGCCGCACACGCACCTGGTGTACGAGACGGCGACCTTGTGGTGGTGGAAGTTGCCCGCTTCCTCCTCTGTGCAGTGGCCCCGGATGGACGCCGCGATAGTCACCGCGGCTGTCAGGCCCCCCGACACAGCGATTTGCACACCCGAGCTGACGTGGCATCGAGTCGGTCAGTCAGTACAATTCAGCGGCGGGTGATAGTGGGCTCACGAGAAGAACGCACGTACCGCGCGGCGGGGTTGCAATATCTGACGAATCTAATGGTGCAGTTCCTGCTCTGAGCTACGAGAGTCTTAGAATGGGAAGGGACAATCCTGGGAGATTTCTTGGGCGATAAAATATAGGATATTTACAGCATTGTTACGTATACACGGTGTACAGTCAGTCGAAAACGAAAACTGGATGAAATGATACAGATTGGGCTCGGTCGGGAGCTCATGTGGTCGAGCGTTCCTGAACATGGGTACTCGAAAAGATTACACACACAACATCCTTACATCTCAAGCAGTATTTGAGAGATTCTCCTTACCCAGCGCCTTGATGATGGCATCCAGTTTCTCCTCAATCCCCGTCATCCGCTGCTCCATTGTGGTCATCCGTTGCTCCATTGTGGTCATTTTCTTGTCCAGCTCTGCAATGCGGCGCTCGTTCGTCATGCTCTGGGCCAATGGCGGGATAGGTTCTGTGTCGTGCACGTACACGAGCGGATCCGACAACATATGGCATGGCTTCTTTCCCGACTTCACCAAGTCCTGATATTTCGGGATGGATTCCTCTGGGATGGACTGTTTGGCCTTATCGCACTCGATGCAGACGAAGATGTCCTCGTCGCAGGCGAGGCAGACCCACACGGGAAGCGACACGTCCTTGGCACAACACACGCATTTCGGCCTCTTCTTCTCTGCTACAGCGTCGTTGAAACCGTAACCGATCTCGGCCACCGTCTTCGCGCTCTCAGGGGCGTCCAGTTCCTTGAACAGCTTTTTGATCCGCGCGGCGACGGATCTGGCTTTAGGCACAACCCAGGACTTGTCGCCATGGTGGATTCGAGAGAGTGTCTTGACAGAGACGTGCGAGGGTCTGTGGGTGACGGTCTCCCATTGCACAGACTTCTCCGTGTGCACCTCGCAAAAGTCGGAACATTCATCGAACTTATTGTCTATGCACTGGACACAGAACAAAAGCGGGCCCCTGATATCTTTTTTGCACACGTCGCAGATCCGATATTGGTCGACGACTTTTCTGAGCTCCAGCTCGACGATCGTGAGATAGAACCGCGTGTCCGCTGACGTCAGCACCGACAGGAGATTCCGCAGCTCGGCCAGCTCGCCGTCCGACAGAGGTGCCCACGGCGTGAGACCCCGATCGTTTGCTTTGTTCCGCGTCATCAGGTGGATGAAACGTCGGCGCTCGGCGAAGCGTGCTTTCAGCCAGCGCCATGACATGTTCCTGCGCTGAAATTGGTCCAGAACGGCGTTGATTGCAAAGTGCCAGCGGGCGACAGCGCGGTTTTCGGCAGTTGGAGAGGGCCGAAAACGGTATGATTCGGGCCATTCGGCGGGCGTTCGGTGGAAGATGAAGGTAAACGTATTCGTGACGCCAGCAGATGTGTCCAAATGTCCCTCGATAATGTCTTTGTCGGCGTTATAAACGCCCTTGCAGTTGAAGACAAGGGTTTCCGACAACCATATAATCAGCGTTATTTCGGCCTGGGAATCTTCGCCGGGGCTGGCAGAGCCAGACACCTTCAAAATCTGATCGAAAATCTCGCTCGCCCCCGACAACGTGTTCTCAGCGTCTACAGACAGCACGAGGGAGATGAGGCCTGAATATTCAAGTCCTTGGTACATGATGTGCCCGGTCCATCGACCGGCAAGGGCGAGATGATCTCCCGCTTCTGCGGAAGGGTCAGGGTGTTTGAGATGGAAGTCGTACAGATTGCCAACTCCATTTGCGGTTGGATACATCAGTATGTCCTTGCGCTTGTCATCAAGGCTCTTGAATGCATCAAGAGAATAGCCCCGGAAATCGGTATCCTCCGAATCGACGTCAAACTCGTATCCCTCCTCGCGGAGGGTAACGCTGATGGTATTGTTGACGACATCGGAATACGTTTTGTCGCTGGTGTAGTCAGCTTGAAACTACGATGCTGGTATCAGCAAGAGAAGCGCGGGGCAGCAGCAGACTGTACCATGCCAAATGCAAATCTACCAAATCGCTCATTGACATTCGAAAAGTTGGACTTGAAAACAGCTGGGCAGAACCCAATCAGCACAACTACATGACTAACACCACAGTCTGGACATACCTTCCAAGTTGGCTACTCTCTCATCGACTGCTTCGAAGATCACTCCCAACGAGCCAGTCATCGTATCGAATTCACTGTCATCCAGGACATGCACACACGCCAGCCGCAGAATGTCGAAATGCCGCTTGAGAAGCGCTTCGAGCAGAGGGTAGATGAACTAGACTGGCTTCAGCGGAGAAACTCCGGAAGGAGAGGATAGAACAAACCCTCTCGATACGCTTATTCCCGGTGATTAGCCTCAGACCCACATCATCCAACTCGTAGCGCAGTTTAGTCAATCGGTCTTGGATCCGTTTGTTTTCATGGCCCTCGATCTTCTCCCTGACTTTCGCAAGATTCTCATCCCGTTCTGGGCCGGCAGACCGAGTCGACCGCAACAGTAGCTCGATCCGCCGCATGGGCAGCGAAGCAAGATAAGTATCCACGCGTTGTATGTTTGCGGGCAAGATGGGCTTGAGCGCACTCGTTGGGAGGTTGAGCATCGCTCTGAGCAGCGAATAGATCCGATTCTTGTGCCAGGTTACGGAGGTGTGCCAGCCAGCAGCCCAGTAGGCTGTCCATGAGAGTAAACTGGATGATTCTCGTAAAGATGAGGAAGACTTCTTGATGGACATTGGCACATGCCTGCACTGTTCCTTCGGCCGAGATTCTGTAAATTCATTCGTCTCTTTGATGGTGACAAAGCCAGTTCCATCGTCATCCACTGTCTCGAGAATGGGCTTGGATTGGCTGAGCGAACGTTCAGAATCGTTTCATGTGATCACTTGCCTGGATGTTAGCCACAGTGATATACTTGAGCGCCCAGTGGTCATCGTCCTCGTATTTCGGCACACTGGGGAGTTCCGCGATCAAATTGATCGTGGGAACCATGGGCGTTGGAGGAGCAGAGGAGCTTCTGCTTTCTGGGAGATGCTTACTGTAGAGGTCGGAATAATAATCGTTGAGCGCGAGCACGAAGTGGCGCGCTTTTACACTGCCTTTCCAGCCTTGGTCTTTCCAGAGCGTTTGAAGACCCTGTTTCGTATGCCGATCAGCATTTTCGTGTAAGGAGAGGATCCTCACCTTATCCATAATTCGTTCATGCAACCCTTCCTTGATTACCTTGCGAAGCCTTTCCTCGCCGTCTTTCATTGCAATTTTCAGCTCTTGGCTCTGTATCTCCATCTTGCGGTCGAAAAGTAGCGCGTTCTTGCGAAACGCCTCATCAATATCCTCAGATAGTTCCCGTAAGAGAAGCGTCTTCGTCGCGGTGATCTCAGCAGACGTGCCGGACGCTAGGGTCGTGTCCCCGCTCTTGGCCACGAGCTGTGCCAGTGCAGCATCATCGCTGATGCAGGCCCGCGCGCCGCCGTTGTCGTCCAAGAACTTCTGCACTTCCCGCTCGCGCGGCGTGTCGAGTTTGCGAAACAGCTCTCCCATCTTCATCTCGATGGAATCCAGCTGCGTCGTTATGTCGTCGAGCTTGCGGTTCGCGGTGCCGACCGAGTGCGACGTGTCCATCGTGAGCACGAAGGCGATGGATTTCTTGTGGTCTGTGAATTTCGCGACATAGGACGCCAGTCTGGCCTCGTAGATCTTGGACTTGATCGTTTTGGCTGTGGACAGTGTGTCAGCGCAAAGAAGTTGAGGTGTTGGGGGGTACTCGCCGAGAAAGCTCTTCTTGAGATAGACGTCGCACGCGCTACCGCAGCTGGTGATGTCGTCCGCGACCGTCTTCATGAGTTCTGACATTCGGTCTTTCAGTGTTGTCCCATCAGGAGCTTTATCCTCTGGATCGCGCATGGGAAGGAGTCTGGAGGCCAGAGGTCAAAAAAGGACAAGTGGAGGAAGAAGGTCGCGGACTGGAAGAGCACCGTCATGAGGTCCTGCATCTGGAGCTTCACCGCGAGGACTTTCTTGTTGTTCTGCCGCCGCGTGATGTCGAGCGAAATGACGAGCTTGAACGCGGTAACGGCGACTGCGCGACTTCAGCACATACATCCAACGTTATCTGTTAATAATCACCCACCCCCAACGAAAGGATGCACCGCCCCGAGTGCGTCCAGGCCCTTCATGATCACCGCCGACGTCTCCGCGAACCGGGCTATCGTCGCCTCGATGGATTTGACATCTATGTCCGCTGTGGCTGCCAGCGCACTGGACGCGGTATTGATAACCGCAGCATTTGTAGTGTAGAACGTCTGGAGAGTGGTATACGTGTCATTGGTCGAGTTAATCGGGACCGACAGTTTGTCCTCTGGGGGGAGTGAGAACAAGTTTCTGGATGGAGACGGACCCGCGTACCGATCCCGTCGATCTTCTGCCGAGAATCAGACAAAGAAGAGGAGGAGTAGGCTGCGGTGGAGGCGCCGCCCAACACCGCCAAACGCTCGGGATCCTCTGCATTATTCGTCTTTTCTCCGCTTAACGGCCTGTTCATATCAATGACGGACGGGCGACGCGACGTATGGGTGAGATCGCAGCGGAAGGGGATCCACGAGTGTGCACTCAAAGTTCAAGGAATGCAGTCGCCGACAGTCGCTGCAGCCAGACTTATATCGAGTGTGGTCATGTAGGTTGCCGCAAATAGCTCTGCTCGATGCTTGACTCGTGAGATAGATTCACAAGTTTTGGATAGGACGGGCGTCTAAGACTGACAGTTGGTATGATCTATGCACAACTGTATTTGACTGACGGGGACGTGGTTGTCCGCACTCGATCCTGTAGTGCTCAATGCAGACTACACTGTTGAGTCAAGTGGTAGAACTGACATTGGCCATCGTGTACTACGTGTTATTGACCCCCAACATTATTCCGCGGCACTGGCCGGTGAGATAATGAAGGGTAGATCCATCGATTACCGCAGGATACCTATTTTGAGACCGGTGCCCCATCAAGTCCCACGAATAAGCTTCAACTTTTCTTACCCCCCCTGCCCATGTTGGCCCTCGAATTTCCCAGTGTCTTACAGATAGCGGACGTTCATCGCCGCATTCCCCGCTCATGGCCATCGATAATATTGTCTAAACATGGACGCAATCCACATCATCGATGGTTCGGGAACTTTCGGAGGCTGTGAATCCATGATTTGAGCCGTTCTCCGTAGTTCTTTTGCGAGCTGCCGGAGCCTTTCAACATCCGAATCGGTCTTTGAAACCATCAGTACACAGCTTCCAGTCAGATTTCTGACTATGGAGACATGTAAAGAGCTCACCTCTGGAGACGAGTCCTTATCAGGAAGAATCGGCGATGATGAGCCGGGCCAACTTTTCGGAACCCATCATCTCGTGTTCAAAGGATGAGTCAAGTGCTCGATCTTCCTCGTCCGCGTCCTCACTCTCATGGGCGCTTATTGTGCCTCGAGGCAGCATGTCGTCAAATTTGGCGCACCAACTGAATAGAATGACGGGGGACTCAATCGATGACCATGTGTAGTTCAGCTCGTGAAATCTAGGGCTATGAACTTTACAGAGCCTGGATGAACACTTTGGGACTGATGTCGCGGAGTTCACGGTGGGTCTTATCTGTTCTTCTCTCTCGTTTCGGTCTGAAGCGCTGACGCACAAGGCCAGGCGGCTGGAGTGACACTCACTGTCCACGCATCCGGCGGCCCGCTCGGTGATATCGTCGTGCCATTCGTAGACCAGATGACTGGTCGGTCGGCCCCCTCGCTCTTACTCAGCCTGGCCACTGATTAGCTCTTTCTCTTTCCCAGGTTACCATGCCGGAACCCCAGAAACGTTCTCAGAAGCCATCGACGCCTGTTTCCGGCTGTCTGCCGCGGAGGATCTCGTTATCTGCCAGCGCGCGAGAGCCAGCTGTTCAGCGCTTCAGCGGAGCAGAGTTTGAGGTGAGGAGGGAGGACAGCTGGTGGTCGATGTTGCTTGGAGGATGTTGACAAAAGTGTTGTAAGTAATATGACGCGGTCTGGTCAACTTTCAAAGGCACCGATCTGACCTCGGATCAATCCCGGGTGATTTTGACAGGAACATCAGTCAAATATTCTCGGCCCGGAGCTTATCCGAACTTCCAAGGTTGAGCAAGGCAAGTTGGGAGGACGGGTCGGAAATTAGCTGAAGCACCATTGGAGTACATTTGAAACGCCAAATTTTGTTTATTTTTTGTTTTAAATGCCCATTTGAATTGATTCACCTCTGCCATCATTCCGTCACTGTGTGGTGGATTCTGCTGGTCCTCTGTATTTTCCTAGAAATTGCCACTGAAGGTAAATTCTCGCGGTATAGATTGTGTAGGCATAGAAATCAAATTTTTAGGACCTATGTACGGGTTGGACAAAAATAGACTTGAGCTATGGACTTGAGCTTGAACCGCGTTGGACAGATATGGGGAGCATCAGCCAATTTTGGGGCGAACATTTGACTACATTATTCGCAGTCCTCAGCTTACAGCCCCCTGAGTACCCTGAAATGGGTACCTGCGGTAGCGCATTGCCCCAACACAAGAGTATAGGGGAAAAGTTAATTAAATAATACAAATATGGAGATGATGTCATCGGACACTTCTAACATGTGACTGAGCAGGTGACCGCGCAACGCTTGCTACTTCCGCCTGACCTGGGCAATCTGGGGCTCCAGCGCGAGCTGTGCATGCATGGTGTGGTCCCGCTTGACACCTCTGACCTCCTCCTCCTTCGGCTTGCGGCTGCCCTCACTGACGCGCACGAGGCCCACACTGCCCACCCTCGTGCACCCGATGAACCCGTCCACCATCTCGCCCAGCAGCCGGTCGGGCCCGGTGTAAAAGTCGTACACTGCCTTCGTCGCGTTCGCTGTCGGTGTTGCGTTTTGTCAGCCTCGCACTTGCACTCGGACAGCTACCAGAAAGACCCGCGTACCCTGGTTCAGCACCTTCGCGGTGTCCTCGTCCCCATCCGCGAGCGCCGCGATCTGTGCAGGCGTGAAGATCGGAGCGCCCGGCGCGAGGACGTCCATCTGCAACTTCGTGCCCACGGCGTGCATCATCTCCGGGTCGGTCGGCGTGAATATGTGCGACACAAAGTCCTGTGGGGTGTCCATGTCAGCCTTCAGGTGCCAGCACGCGGGGAGGGAATTGCGTACCATGGCCTTTTGCAGCTCGTCTTCGGTGAGCAGCCGCCCGGCGTCAGCGCTGCCTTGTATCACTGGCGTGGGGCTCCCGTCAGCAGCGTTCTCGGTGGGATGGGTTCGGGGCACGCACCGGGCCGGATGAGGTCGAATGCGCGGTCGAAGTTGCCCTCGTCGATGTCGCTCAGGACCGGGACCTGCTGGTTCCGAATCTGCTTGTACGCTCCCGAGACTGTCAGGAAGAACCTGTCGTCTTCGCTCAGATTCAAGACCGAGAGAGACCGATGCCGCACACGCACCTGGTGTACGAGACGGCGACCTTGTGGTGGTGGAAGTTGCCCGCTTCCTCCTCTGTGCAGTGGCCCCGGATGGACGCCGCGATAGTCACCGCGGCTGTCAGGCCGCCCGACACAGCGAGGTGCACGCCCGAGCTTGCGTGGACATCAGATCAGTCAGCCAATTCAGCGAGCGGTGTAGGAAGGGCTCACGAGAAGAACGGGTCGATCTGTTCGCGCGGTCAGCGATCGCGGTCCACGAAGCGAGCGGAGCCACTCACAAACGCACTGGCGTCGCCGACGAGCCGAAAATGGTCGCCCGAATACCGCGTGGCCGTGTAGCTGAAGTCGCTAGCGGATTTGACCGGGGGGATCTGCCCCGATGTGTCGACGGCCAGCTTGGCCGCGCCGAGCAGCTGCTGCAGTTTCGGGACGAACTGGAGCTGCGCGAGGTAGTGCTCCTGCAGCGTGTGCCCCGCTTTCTTGGCTGCGCTAATCTTGCCGTCCATGACGATGCCGACGGACACTCGGCCGTGCTGCAGCGGGATAAACCACGCCCAGCCGCTTTCATCTATTGAGTCGTTAGCATAGATATATGCGCGGCGCGGTGCTCGCATATGAAGAGTACCTGTCAGCGCCTCAAACCACGGCGAATTCGCGCGCTCTGTACCGGGGCTATACATGTTCGCGCCCGTCCAATATCCCCAGCAGGCGACGTTCTTGAGGTTCTTATTCATATGTCGGTTGTGGAGGTAGCGCGTCGAGAGCAGGCCGGCGCGGCCGGACGCGTCGACGAGGTAGTCGAACGTGATCGTGCGCGGCTGGCCCGTGGGGTCGCTGAACGTCGCGCTGATCGGACGCGTGTCGGCGCGGAAGCCGAGCGAGAGGACTTTGTGCTCCTCGAAGACCTGGGCGCCGCATTCCTGTGCATGGCGCAGGAGGATCTCGTCCAGTTCAGCGCGTTCCTGCGGAGGTGAGCTTTTGTGTCTGTTGTGATTCCGAGAGGCTTACGACGTTCCAGGAGTGGTTGCCGATGCCGAAGTTGGTGTACCCCTCCCGCTTCCATTGATCTGCCTCTTGCGATCAGTCTGTTTTCCATTTGTTGAATTTGAACACGCACTCAACGAAATCGCAGCGCCGGGCTGTGTGTTGTCATATCGTGTTTGTCAGCGGTGGTCGAGCTCGCGGCGACTGGAGCAACAACCTACCTTTTTCTGGAAACCATGTTTTTCGACTTTGTCCTCCGCGTCGATGAATCGGAGGAAATGGCGCAGGGAGGGCAGCATGCTCTCGCCGACATGGTACCTTCCGGCGACACGTGAGCTACATGCAAGTCACGCAGTTCTATCCGGCTACGCACCTGGGGAACTTGTCCGCCTCGAGCACCACGACGTCGATGCCTTCCCTGGCCAATACCGAAGCGGTGTAGCTCCCGGCGGGGCCACCGCCGATGACAAGGACTGTTACGTGGGCGGGTGTGCTCTGGGTGGTGCTCATTGAGATGTTGCAGCTCCGACGATTATCGCCAGTCCCTTTTATATCGCGCTCGCTTAGCGCAGGGCGTGAATAATATTAATGCTACAGGACTACACTGGGTGCGTGTTTCAGGTCCCG
Source organism: Mycena citricolor (assembly GCA_963692855.1). Taxonomy (NCBI): domain Eukaryota; kingdom Fungi; phylum Basidiomycota; class Agaricomycetes; order Agaricales; family Mycenaceae; genus Mycena; species Mycena citricolor. The sequence goes on along the minus strand of CAVNYO010000171.1, from coordinate 42,377 downwards.
GCCTCTTCCTTGCTCACCTGGAGCGCGCCCGGACAGCTCGCTCTCCGTTCCCGCTAGCGACTAGTCTGGCGATGGATGTTCTCCGCCGAAAAGGTGTCTGCGCGTGCCTGGAGCTAGCGGGGAGCCAATCACCAGCCGAGTTGGAGTGGGATATGTATGCGCAGTAGTGCTCAAACTCCAGGCTTCAATATATTGGAGTCGCCGATATGTAACACCCAGCGTTCAACGACTCAACATTCCCCGACCACGCTAACTAAAATTTGACGAACACTGCCACTGGAATGTATAGAATTGCATTTCACGCCTCGGTTTACGATATGTACATAGCCGGTGTCTGTACTACGTAGTGATGAGATCTTTGGGTACATATTACTCACCGAGAGCTTGAACGCCGAGCAGGCGTTTCACGGCTATCATTCGGAGGCCCTCATCTCGCATTCCATGCGCAGCCGCAGAACTATCCGAACACGTCCACGGCTTTGGCCTGTGATGCCATCAGCTGCGCGCTCTGCCAGCCCAGTGCGTCGCAGACGTAGTCGTGTGCCTTCGAGTACATGTCCTCCCAGCACTCGCGCTCGACGTCCCCTCCCAGCTGGCTGCTCAGATACGCCATCGCAAGCACCGTCGCAAGCAGCACGTCCTCGTCCTTGAGCCCAGCGGGCAGCGACAGCAGCGCCCGGAGTCCCGCACGGTCGACCGTGAGGTGCATGAACGCGAGATCGAGCACCTGGGCGGAGAAGGCTCCGTCAAAGGACTGGAGCCGGGCGAGCGCCTCCAGCGGGTCCGAGTTCACAAGTGAATCCGAGTCGACGTGCGGGGGAGGTGTGCCACCGTCGAACAGCCCAAAGCCCATGTCGTCATCCGACTCTTCGGCGTCGTCGATGGGAGGTGCGGTGTGTGATCCCGCATCAGATCCTATGCCATATGTGTCATCTGATTCCGATGAGGAACTCGGAGCCACTGAGCCTGGAGGCGGTGCTCGCGGCGGGGGTGGCGGTGCTGCGATCAGCATAGGTGGCGGCGGCGCCGCTGGTGCTGGCATGTGCACTCCGGCAGACGGTGCCGACGAAGCCGAAGCCGAGGCCAAAGTCCGCAGTGAATTCAATCCTTCTTCAAATGTCTCCACTTCATTTGCATCAACGCTCTCGATAGTCTCATCCACGGCGACAAACGACGTCTGCGACGACGCGATGCCGTATTTAGTGCCCAATCGCACGATCGCTGCATTCACTGTCCGAGAGAGCAGATCTGGGTCGCCATCGCGCGCTAGCCCGTGCTGTCCGTCTTCCAGATCCTGAATAATCTTGCGCGCGGAAATAGCATGCAGTGCTATAGTCCCCAGACAGCTGGCAGTGACGTCTACAGGCAGCTCGATGGTGGCACCGTCTGCAGTGGTGCCGTGGAGAACTACTTTAGGGGGAATCTGTGATGCTGCCAAAGATAAGTTCACAAAAACGGCACCATGTGCGGAAGGTAAGACTTACATTGCAAGATGGCATAAACAGTACACCGCACACCAGGTAGCAGACTGCGAATCTTGAACGGAGATTGCTGGGCAGAAGGAATTGGTGGCAGATTAATCTCGAGAGACGGCGGAGGAGCTGGACTGTCGTCCGACTCCAGGACATCGACATCGCAGTCAAACAAATTTAGCTTGGCAGATCGTTTCGTTTGTGGCGCGGGAGGACATTCGAGTAATTCAAATTCCTCTTCAGCTTCATCGCTGACGACTGTCGATCCCCAGTCGACATGGACATCTCCGATGACAGGCGTCTTGGCCGCTTTGAGCAGTCTTGCGACTTTCCCTGTGAACTTGGTCTCGCTCTCGCCCACGAACATACACGCCCCGTTACCCACGCGTGCGATCCCCTCGCACATAGCCGTCGACACGGCGTCGCCGATGCCCAGCACGAACACGCGCACAGGATGCTTGTCCACTGTGCCTTTCACCAGCTCCAGCACGCCGGCCAGATCCCAGGCGTCGCCATCCGTCAACATGAAGATACTCGTCGGCCGGTCGGATTGGCGCTGCGCAAAACATTTCCCCAAGGCATACCGGATTTCGGTCCCTCCGTATGTAGCCCACATCGAGTCGACATGCTCCGTCGCCTGCTCCAGCGTCTCCTGATCGTACGCTCGGCTGCCCTGGGGCCAGAGGAGTGTACAATCTGAGCCAAAGGAGGCGATGTTGAACAACGACGAGGAGTCGCGGTGTGGCAGCGAGCGCAGCATCACGACCAGGGCCTTGCGCGCCGCCATCATCCGCTGGCCATCCATCGATCCACTGCGGTCGACGAGGAAGATGTACTCCTGTCGCGCAACGGGGGGAAGCACGAAACGCGGGACGAATGTCAATCCCATCGCGACTTCTCCTTCCCTGGTCTCAGCTACGCAGCGCGGGGTGTCGAGCCCGGCGGATTTGACGGTCAGCACGAAGTCCTTCTGCAGCTGAGCGTCGGAAGACAAGAAGACCCGGGCGTAGTGCGAGAAGGGCAGCTGGCTGGCGTTGGGCAACGCAGGATCTGGGCCTAGCTCCGTGGATATTGTGTGCGATGGCGAGCCAATTTCGGATATCGGCGACGTGGATTCGATGTGTGTAATCATCTCGAGGAATGCACCATGAGAGCGAACGTTTTGGCTCTCAAAGCCACCGAGCTCCGCAGGCGCGACACCATACCGGGCACCAATGTGCATGGGAACGTGAAACCGTACCGAATCGTTCTCCTCATCCTCAGTGAGCTCGGTAGCATAGACCAACTCGATTTGGACCTCTTCATTGGGAGGTATGTTCCCCACTGAAACGCGAAAGACTAGTCGGAGATCGTCAACAAGTGTAATCGCAGACGGAGGCAGGGTAGCACTGACCATCGGGTGTCGACTGCTCCAGAATCCCGGCCTGCTTGCCGCGCTGGACGGCGGAATCATACGTCTTCCTCGCCGCACGCTTCTCTTGTACACGCCCCACGACCCTCGTCCCGTCCCCCCGGATCATCGTGAAGCTGTGAACGACCGCCCGAGCGGGGACGGGGAACGCGTAGCGAGCTTCGGTCGACGTGGGCACTCCGGGCGCAGTGGCGTTGAGGTACGTCTGCACCAGCGTGACCTGCGCTGAGAGGTCTGTGAGACGCGCAGAGATGCGCACGCTCAGCAGCGGAAACGACACGGGGGTGCACGCGGCGGAGGCGCCCGAGGGTAAACAGTAGAGACCAAAGATGGGGCTGTGGGAGGACATTGCGAGGGCTTGATCCAACGGGAGACGATTGAGGGAGGTGGGAATGCAGCACCTGTCCCCTTATAGCACTCTCGCCTCACTCTTGACATCCCCGCGTCAAGGGCTGCTGACGGGAGTCATTCGGTGTGCGAATTTCGCAGCCGGCTGTATGCACTCGGTCGCAGCCACATAGGGGTGTCGCGCTCTGACTGGTTTACAGCGTGTAGATGTCAGTCGGGTGATGTCGACATTGGACAAGTTGGAGATATCAAATGAAGGGTGCCTTGGCCCTTGAGAATGAGTGGGTGGCGGGAACCCCAAAACATAGATTGAAGGACAGGAGCAGAGGTGAGCGAGAGTTATCCAGTAGCATAGCAAGGCATTGGACGGTAGGAGCGTTCCTGAAACGGTCCCGAAAAAGTGAGTGACCGAGACTGGCAGATCGTGAAGTCATGGGACAAAGGATGTCAGCAGTCATCATGATGGCGCTGGGAAACACGATAAGATAAGATCTTACCCTAGGTGTTGCTACATGTTATGTAAAGCAGTGGTTCTCAAGTACGAGCTTCGGATGTGCTTCGGATACATATGTACATTGAATTTTGTCTTGACGCATATTCGTTTATTCATGCCAAAACGCTGGATTCAAGGATTCGCTCACAAGCAGGGACTCTGTATCTGCGACCAAAGTTGTATAAGTATCTAGACCTAGTGAACTGAAGATTGAGGTGATACTCTAATTTATGTTAACACTTGCCGAGCTCCGACAAATCTTCAAATACATGATTCAACAGCTGCTGAAGTGGGCGGGTAACCCTTATTTCGCGTGACAGGACTACGATAAGATAAGATGAGCTGTAAACATAGTCCCTGTCCAGCCCTGTCCACTCTGATCGATCAGTCGATGATGTTATAGAATCACACGTGCTTGGCCTTGCCTGGGCGTAAATTTCCCGTGGATCCTTTCCGCTTGCATCCCCCCATTGAGTTGTAGGCTCAAGCTGCATAGGTCCTCATCGTTCCGGAAAAACTCAGGGATTATGAACCCTGGCCACGCGGTTGGCATGTCGTGCTTCCCTATTCGGGCAACGTGAAAACGAGGACGCTAATCAAAGTCTCGACGTCATCGCGTCATCCTCGGTGCCCCTCAAAAAGTGGGCTTCTTCTCCTCTCAACTTGCTTCGCACTCCCATCATCTCCTCCCCCAAACTACTCCTTTCACGAGTACGCGGCCCTTCGCGTCCCACCTGTTCTGGTCTAACAATGTCCCAGCTATAACGAACTCACAACTCTGAAAATGTCGCGCGCGTTCTGCATCCCAGGCATCGTGTTCCTCCTGTGCGCGCTTGTCCTGAGCGTCATCGTCTCCATCTCCCTCCCCTTCCTCCCCGCGATCGACTTTGTTCGCGTCAAGTTCGCGTCTGGGGTTACGGCTGCCACCAACGGGGACGCCATGACGGAGCTTAGAGTGCGTGGGCATCCTTTGTTTGCGTCATTCCACTGACCTGGCTTCTAGTTCGGTGTATGGTACGATTTCACGCCACGTCGTGTCCCCCGCGTGGTTTGTTCCTGTCCATCAATACTGACTGCCACATAGGGCGCCCTGCTACTACGACACTCATGGCGCTCGGACATGTTTTAAGGCCGGTTAGTTGAGGAATGGTCTTCGGATCTTAGTCAAGCTCATGCATGCTATCTAGCACATGCCTACTCCATTGCCATTTCCAACGCGGCGAAGACCTCTAACGCGACCATCGGCTCCTCTTGGACGCGTGGATTGGCTGTCCATCCCGTCGGTGAGTGTATTGCTGCCTCGCTTCACCCTTGTTGTATTTACTTTTTCATCCAGCCGCGGCCGTGACTTTCATAGCTTTCATCTTCTCCTTCTCGACACATCATGCCTTTACGCTCTTCTCTTCACTCTTGTCCTTCCTCGCGGCCTTGCTCGTAAGTTGCACTCGACACCAGTCTGGCGGGCCGCTCATTTCCGCAGACCCTGATTGCCTTCGTGATCGACATCGTCCTTTACGCCCGAGTGCACCATGAAGTAGGCAACATTGCGGACGTCTCTGGACACACCACGACCAGTCCCGGTGCGTTTCCTCCCTCGTCTGCATCTGTGTCATGTTGACCTTGGGACAGCCTTTTGGATGACCTTTGCCTCGTTTATTCTTCTCCTGTTGGCCGGCTGCACTGTCTGCTTCGGACGTCGTCGTGACCGCATGTCGGGCGCGTCGACCTACCCGATGGAGACCTACAACAAGCCCAGCTTCTTCTCTCGGTTCCGTAGAAACAAGGCGGCGGCTTATTAAGGGAATGCGATGGCCCTTTTTAACATGTTGTTTCTGATTGGACATTCGGTAAAACTTGATAGCTTCTATACCCCGTCTTCTTAGTGTGGTGCTTGAATACAATATAAGATCCTTTATTTGTACCTAGGGCCCATAACTCAGCGCCCATACCCTCCACATCTACCCCGGAAGTCAATCTCTCTTCACCGAAAATCCGAGGTCTCATCAGGCAGCATCGACAACTCCAGCAATTGCTCGTGGCCATCGCTACCAATCACGAGTCACGTGAGAGCAATCACTCCCTCCCGCCGCACACAAATTCATCGATTCATCGCAGACCATGCTAGCTGTCAGTCATTCAAGGAACCGGACCAGTTCCACTAAGAATAGCTCCACGCTATCTCCTCGACACTGTACTGTACGCATGTGTGTGGCTCGGGTCAGGAGACCTACAAATACCCACAGTCTCGAATGTTCCCGTTTCGACACATCTCGTCTGGAATCCGCCATTGACCGTATCTTGTACTCTTCCTACCTATGAAGCATCCAAATCCAGGCATAGGAGAATTTATGCCCCCGGAGGCGCTCGAAACAGAGGAAAATGGCGACGAATCGCGCTTGCTCAATGATGCCCACGCTGCAGCTTTCTCCTCCGCCTCGCTGCCATCCAAGCAGCAAAAGATCGACGACTCAGGTACATCCATTTCTTGTTCGTTTTCTAGACCCGAAAATCTCACCTGCTACACGACGCAGAGGATCAAGCCTCGAAAGCTTCTGACGCGTTCATGAAGCTCCAGACCTTCTATGACACTAACACCGCTGCTATCCAAGAAGCGTCGCAAGGGCTCGCGGCCGCCGCGAACCTTGACATCCATTCTGTAGAAGCGTCCATCACCAGGTTCGCAGAGACTTCGACGGTGATCATGAGCGGCTTGGATGCTTTGGGAGCGGTGCACCCCTTCATTGGAGGTGTGTGCTCATTGAGTGCAGCAAGAGCTTCGTGCTGATATTCCGATCTGCAGTCGCTGTCATCGTATTTAAGGCCGTTATCTCGCTCGATCTCACCCGCAGACAGAACAACAAGAAAGTGCTAGCCATGAAGCTGCAGATGCAGGACGTTATGCTGATTCTTTTCGAGTGCGTTTTCTTCTGCATCGTATGTTGCTCTACCGACCGAATGTTGTCAGACTACGCTCCGTTCGCGATCCAGAGCACAAGGCACCGGACGGAACCAAACTCAAAGACCAATTCTCTGAGATTCTCAAGTCGATTGCGCGTGACATAACAGAATGCGGAAATGTGTGCGATGTTTATCTCAAGGAGAACTTCTTCAGTGCGTCATACCCTGACTTGTCCGTGCTCTAGTGAAACAGACCTTTGGAGGTAAAACGATCCACTCCAAGGGCTACGAAGAGAAATTTGCGGCCTACGTCGCGTCATTCGAGGAGCACAAGAAGAACATTGTCTTGAGAATGCAAATGCACGTTACTCTCTCTCAAGATATTGTCAAGCGGCACGTGGAGAATCAATCCACCCAGCTGGATAGGATCGAGTCGCTCATCAAAGAATTATTTCGCAAATTTGGGACAGCTGAGGAGAATGCAGCGCGGAAAATTTTGGAGAGGGGAAGTATCGAGGCCAGCCTCGACGACGATGCGACTTTGCACCAATTGGTCTTGTTGAGCGGAGACTCGACTTGGAAGAGCAAAGATATCAGTGAAACACGGGACTTGCTGAAGAAAATGCTGGCAGATGATATCCAGGAGGCTTTCCGGAAGAACGAGCGCTTGTTTGAGGGAAAGATGGAGTTGCAAAGCCAGCAGTTGGAGGCTGCTATCATAGCCAGCGAAGAGAGGATCGTGAACTTGTTACAAGCAGGAGCCCATGATGATGTATTGGATCCCGTGCGTGGCACTCTCCCTCTCCACTCATCTCTACATTGCATCCAAAGGACCTACAAGCGCTCTGGAAAAGGCAACGGTGGAACAGCAGCGTCGAAGGACGCACGTTTGTTCTGGGGATCTATGACTATTATTCCGAGCAGCAAGATTCAAGAGCTACAGCAAGTCAGACGCCCACCATCGCTGACATACCTCTCCTCGGAATGGCTCATACTGGTAGAGATGATACATGGGCGCTTAAGCTAATCTCAAATGTCAGCCTCATTCAGGTCAGCTTCATTGAACACGGACTTTGAACAAAGACTGACAGTCTGGCAGCCTATTCTCGAAACAGTAGATGACGACGGCACTGGCTTCGTTACTATCAAAGAGGCAAACGAGTTTGCCCGCTCGCGGCCGCAGGAGTGCAGGTGGGTGTGTCTTTGAGCCTGTGTTGTTTCTCAAAATAGGGCCATTTAGTTTACTGGCATGGATCGCTTACTGGGCTGCGGGCTGGCATGGCTCCATAACCTCGTACAAGAATCGAATCTACACGTTGCTTCAGGCAATGTATGGACTCGCATTCAGGTCGCAAAGACATGTGTTGGGAGCCAACATTCAACAGGTCGACAGATACCTCGCCTCCGTCCCTTTACGGAAGATTGAGCTGCTCTTACGATCGACTCGGTCGGCGCGCCCTGTTTGGGACAAGCATCTAAACAAACTGAGGATGGAGATCGAAGAAAGTGAAACCGAACGGATCAAGATTCACCTGGACCGATCGCGATACAAGTTGAGCCCTCGTTCGATAAAACTGGTCACTGGAAGTAAGCGGATCGAAAGAGTGGGCGTTGTTTCATCTGTCTTGAGCGGCATTCCTGAAACGACAGTAGTTCATCTACCCGCTACTGTTTGAGGTTCTTCAGCGACACTTGGACCGCCTGCGGCTGGCTTGTGTTCGTGTTCTCGACAACAAAGAGTGTGGCGAGATGTTGGATGCACTGATCGACATCTTGAAACCGGTGCATGATAGAGTGACCAGCTTGGAAGGTGCGTCCTGCCTGGCAGCCAGTGTCCTGTACTCATGTTGACTTGCAGCGGTCTTTTCGTCCTCGACGACGAATCTCAGTGAACGATTCGGCAGCTTCTCATTCGGAATGGTGGGTGCATTTGGTGTTTTCCCACTGTTCTGCCAGTACTTCTGACATCCGCCACAGTTCCAGGCTTGGTACGAAAATAAAAATCAAGTTGACGTATCCCAAGACACCATCCGAAAATACTCGGGGCAGCACGAGTATCCAAGCAGACACTGGGAAAAGTTGGATGATGACATCTATTCCTCAGATGTTTACAAGCGATTGGACGACAGCCGAGCGGAAATATTGCGATATCCCACTTTGGATGCTAGCAAGTATAATTACGATCCAAGCCATGCTCGATTTCCCCACGAAGGCAGGGGCAACCGTCATAAACTCGCTGGCCAGTGGACGGGTCACTTTGGAAACCATCGGAGCGACTGCTATTTCACCTCTCTCGCGCTGTCCGTGCACGACGACCGCACGATCTCGGGCACAGCGCTGGACCTGAACGAGAAAACAGAGTTCGTAGGCTCTTTTGAGCCAGGAAACCAATTTTACTTGCGCGTGGCACACGAACTCAAGTCGTATGTGGGATACTACGATCCTGTCTCAGACACCATCTCACTCAAGTTCGATGCGTACACGGCCGCTGCTTTCTACAGAACAGCGCCTGAATCGTACCGCTTCCGCCCGTCTGCTTCTGCCTCTACAGCTGGTCTGGCTCTTGCTCGGTGGCGCTTTGCTATCAGCGCAGTCTTAGACCAAGTCCAACGTAAGAATCTTTCGGAAAGCTGGCTCAAAGCACGTGGTGATGAGCGCCGACGGTTCATCGAACTGACCATACGCGAGGACGCGGACACGATGCATGTCGGGACACCCTGGCCCTTGCTCACACGTGACGAGCAGGCCGAGCTTTCGCATCTCAAAGCCATCCTGACGCCGGAGGACGCCCGTTTCTATCTTCAGGTGGCCGATTCTGAACGGAGCAAATTTGTCAAGCACGATCGGCGGTGTGACGTTTGCCGTTGCCCTATCTTGGTCGTGCGCGTGTTCTGTGTCCAGTGCATGAACGAGAGCTACACCGAATGCGTCAACCTGTGTGGACAAGACATGCACAAGCCCGTCGCCTGGAAGAAGGATGTCACCCACTTGCCCTCCCATGCACTGGTGAAGACAACTGTCCGACTGCACAATCCAAACCTGGCGTGGATTGTTCGTCAGGCCAGAATGGTTGCTGAGCAAGCCAAAACGTTTTTCAAGGACCCGGCATATGCAGCTTCCAGCTACTTGGCGTCGTGCAACTTGTGCTATAAGCCGGTATCCCTGCCCGTATGGGCTTGCACCGTCTGTTCCAACGAATCGCGCCTGATCTACATATGCGACGAATGCCACGAGACGAAACAACAACCCAGGTCTCATGAACGCCAGCATTTACTGACACACCCACTAGTTTATGTCCATGACTTCGAGCCTCTGATGATCGGCATGAGCAACGAAGAGATCCGCATCTTAGGACTGGAGCAACGGATGTCCAAGTATCAGGAGAACACGTTAAGGATCGAGCAACGTTCGGAGGAGAGCGCGACGAGGATGCAGGACAAGTTGGTTCAGATGGAAGCAAAAATGGACAGGATGATGCAGTTGCTAATTGACGCATCTTCTCGTACATCTTGATGTTCGTCTCAGACCGTCACTTAAACGATACAGATATAGCAAGTTGTCCACTATGACAGTCCCGTAGTACTGCAGGGCCATCTACGTACCAACAGGCCCTATCCTTCTCCCCAAATGCCGAGAAAAGAACTCGTCCAGCCAAGCAAAGAACTCCTCCTTGTCCTCGGACGACAGATTGCACCAGTCAATCCGCGGTTTAATCGTCGTATCCGATGGTGGAGCGATGCTATTGCTGCGCCGGACAGGCAGAGAAGGCGCAGGGCTTTTGACAGCCACAGGTGATTCTCTCTCTACTTCTCGAAGCGGCGCAGCTTTGTTTCCGGATCTCGACGGTGGAGGAGGCGGAGGCCCAGGGGATCGCACGGGCAGCTGCGGCGACGGTGATCCGACAGAGCGCGCGGGAAGGTGGGGCGGCGGCGGCGATGAATAAGGAGGAGGAGGAGGGGCGAGCGAAGCCGGGGAGGGACCGCCGGGCCTAGTCGAGCGCACGATGGGGGGCGGCCCTGAGGATCTAGCCGGCGATGGTGTTGAGCGTGCGGGGAGTGCCGGGCTGGGCGACGATCTTGGAGGTAGCACAGGCGGTGCGGATGGGGGCGCGGATGGGGATGCGGACTGGGTGCGCGAGGGAGGGGGAGGGAAGTACGGTTGTGGCTTACTCGAAGCGTTAGTCCGTGGCGGTGGTGGCGGCGGTGGAGTCTGGGTCTTGCTAGAAAGTAGATGAGAGGGCGAACGACACCACACGATAGACAAACTCGTAAGGGTTCCAATTGGTGTTCTTCATAGCTACACTAGTATGGCGGTCCTTGGTATTCTGGATCGAATTGACAGTTGCATTCGCGGCTTTACCTGCCTTCTCGCGCATTTCGGCGACTGTCTCGACGTGAGGATAGTCCAAGGAGATAATAAAGAAAGAAATGACGTACATGAAGGCATCGCGACGGTCCAAACGCGAGGGCACTCAGATGGTGGTGGTTTGAAGTAAGATTCAGATCACGATCACGACGCCATAGCTGGGACTGATGGGTTGATTATGTATATTCTACACCTCGACTCTTGAGTACTCAATACAATATTATACATGGGGGACAGGTATCGCGAGCTACAGGATAAACACTCAGGGGAAATCAGGAAGGCTGTCATCAAGTAATGCATGATGTCCCCTGATATTCAGGAAAGACCACTGGAGTTTGTCAGTCGCTGGATCTCCATAAGCCTTTCAAACCGTACCTCAACAACCGGCGGTCCACGTCGAAGGAAATTGATATCGGGGAGATTAGGTTCGGTCCAGAACGGGCGAAGGCCAGCGTCTTCAAGCAGTGTCCACCAGCGGTCAAAGGTCCGAATGGTGTCCGTTTCTGCGAGACCATTCAGTTTTGGCCCGAGGAGCATACGGAGAAGCAGAGTGCTTACGGAGCGCATATCCAACATGAATCTCAATCTGCATCTGTCCGAACGGTAGCGGCTGCCCTTTGAACGACTCTACAATCGCTGCCAGTACTTCAAACTCGGATCCCTCGATATCGATCTGGTGAGAGAATGAGCTCAGCTGGAGGCGCTGGAACTAGCACCGACTTTCAAGATATCGACAAACTCGTGCCCAAATTCTTTCATGATACCGTGAAACGAGTATTCTTTGGGCACCGCACCGTGGTTGTCCACTCCGGTGATCTTCCAGGGATAGAAATGAGCGCGCGCATTGACAGCGGTATCAGCGACGAGTTCTGGCCCCCAATTAGAGACGGAAAAATCAAATCCTGCAAATGAATCAGTATGCTCCCTGTACTTGTGTAAGGGGACGTACCATAGACCGTACATGACTTCGAGCCTCTCAGAATCTGCTGCTCGAAGCTTGACTGATGATTCACTCCCATGGAGTACACGATACAGCGGTCTTGTTGGATAACACGCTCAAAACCGCACACCCATTTCCCGCCATCGCCCATGGTCCCTGCCGACTTGTGGAAGGCAGCACATGACGGAGTAGATCAACTACATACCGACACGAAATGCTTGGAATGGACACGAGAAAATCGGTGCATAGAGGTCCCAGAGCGTGTAGAAGGCCGTGAAGGGAGCCGGGAAACTGTGACAGTGCCAAGAACTGGTGAGCTGAAGACCATCGCTGCGCGAGATGAGAATGCGTACGCAGGCTGGTCTAATCCACCAATCTTGTCGATGAACTCCCTGCGTTCACGGATCGCGGCTTGATACCGGCGCTCGTTCCCATCGAGGGTTTGGTTGAGTCGCCCAACGGGACGCGTCGCCGCGCTGGAGCCTCTGAAGACTTGATGTATGTTCGACATGCTCGCCGCTGGGACATGGTCTTGCGAGAGAAGAACCAGTGTGAGAACGATGGTGACCGCCACACAGATTTGCCATGGTGCGGGGCGAGACATTCAAGCTACGTGCGCGTCAGCGCTGACAGATGCAAGACATACAGGAAAGCTTGCAATTCCAGAATTCTGGCGAGATCACAGTAAGAAGCTGTAGATGACAGAGAGAGCTCTCGAGGCCCCTATGTCGAGCCATAGGTTGCTCGTGAAGCGCGTCGCAGAGGCGATCGTGATTGCCAATTCGAGACAGAGGTCACATCGTCCGAGTCACAGACTGACAATCGATTGGCCAAGGCCCTCGACACAAGATACCACTCTCGAATGTTCAAAAAGCCGCTTGGCACCCTGAAAACTAGTGCACCTCTGCGCAGCTCGGATAGAAGGAAGCTGAAGCAGCGTGTTGTCGCAGCACATGGTCTCTCACCTGAAGACGGCGACGATCTTGTTCCGGAGGGGATACTCTCTCTCAAGTTCCACACGCACCTGGATGTACCTGGAGTGCGGCGCAAGCGATGGTCATCTTTTCCAATCTGATCCACGAATAGACCGTGTATATCTCCCCTCATGGAGATCCGCTTTGGTTCACAGTAGGAAAAGGCTCAGATGAATTGATTCCCTCGATCTACACTTTGTGGAAGCGTCCACAAGGCCTCTTGCCCTTTCTTTCGACACCAGAAGCTGTGATTCCCGCTCTTGTCGGGGGCGCAGACTTGATGATCCCCGGTGGCAAGTCAATTGTCCCACCCGTCTATCTTTGACCCGTGAACCTTGCCCAGTGGTGCATATTTCCAAGTCGTTGCAAGAAGGTCAACTCGTGACTATTCGCCGTTACGTAGGGGGTAAAACAGGCTCATTGTCTGCACCGCTTGCTGTAGGGAAGATGGCACTTTCTGGTGATGCCATCCGGGATGGGCAACAGGCGAAAGGGAAGGCCGTCCATATCATTCACACCTGGAAAGATCACCTGTGGGACATGGGCTCGAAGCCGGATCGGGGTCCCGAGGAAATTCCTCTCTCCTTGGCCCAGGATTCAGAGTCGGAAGGAACTTCTCGTGCCGATGATTCTGTGGCACAAAATTCACTATCGGACGCTCTTCCAGACCCAGCCCCTGCCCAAGAAGCCTCGAGCGTGGCAGACGATGCGTTGCCGGCATACTCTGCCTCTGACATTTCCACCTTACTGCAGACGGCTGCTGTGCAAGCCGTGGCCACGATCCTGTGCAATGTGCCGGCCTCGTCGTTTCCTATATCGGGCTCCATCTTTTATTCCAACTACGTGCTTCCCAGTCGGCCGGCATTCCCATCCTCCATCCTCCCGTCGCCCAACGAGTCGCCCAATCCTCTCGATATCACAATCAAGAATTCGACTCACAAGTCGATGACCTCATTTCTTAAATCACTAGAAAAGATCTCTTTGGTCACGCTAAAAGCGCCACCGAAGCACGGCCAACAAACAGAAGTCTCCGTGACCGGGGTCAATACCAAGCATCCCTTGGTCGCCGGTCACAAGCCGTTTGTCTCGGTCAAAGCAATCGAGGAGACAGCTGCGAAGAAGGCCCTCCGCCAAGAACGGTTGAAAGAGGCAGAGCAGAAGAGCGAGCACTGGGTGGAGGTCAAAGAGCTGTTGAAGCCGCATCTTAAATCGGTGGAACTCTTCAATGCGCTAGGCGGAAGGTATCGTGTATCAAATTATGACAGCCGCGTCCTTCTCATGTCAATTCCAAGTGCAGAGACGCTCTACAGCGTCACAGAAGTGCGCGCTAAGGTCAACGAATACATCACTTCGAACGGTCTGGTCAACCCGCGAGACCAGGCCTACATCAACGTAGACCCGGTCTTATCGCACGTGATAGCCCCGAAGAAGGGAAAGGGAGAAGCGTCGATTGCCGCCGTCGAATTCTTGAAGCGGGATGATCTCATGCGACAAGTTGTGGAGCAAATGCAGCCTTGGCACGAGATCACGGCGCCGGGCAAGGAACCGGTCGTAAAGTAAGTGTGCCGCAGCAGCAGCAGCAGCAGCAGCCACCACCACGTTGTAAACGAGATCCTGATTGTCTCGGAGGAAGGGCGCCCTCAAGCCCATCCAGGTGGTCATGAAAATGCGACAAGGCCGCAAAGCTGCGACGCTTATTTCCGGTTTTGAGCCCTTCCTGATTCTCGTGGCCGAGGATATGGCCGAAGATCTCCGCAAGCTCTGCGCCGGAGCCACATCAGGTACGGGATTCTGGGTTCTGACGAGCTGCTTGCACTGAAGCGTCATAGTTTCCCAGCGCACGGGAGGGATCCAGGGCCTAGAAGTTCTTGTTCAGGGGAAGCAGTCGAAGATTGTTACCGACTACTTGACGGAGAAGGGCATACGGAAGGAATGGATCCAAGTATCTAACCTCCTGGGAAAGAAGTAATGCACCAATGAACGCGGGTACCATTATCTGTGCTGCTCAGACCACCTGGCACACTTGACCGTCATGGGTCTTATAGGATCAGTCAGGCTTCACAGGATCAGTGATAATTGGGCACGCTGTATGTCCGTGCTACATCTCTTATCTCTCTTATTCCCCAGCTATTCCGCGCCGAATACTATCTCTGCGTCAATGCGGGTGCTCTAACAAAGGCGACATCCATAGACCGGAATGTGTCACTGGGTTTGATATTTATTTAAAGATGAGAGGGC
Source organism: Mycena citricolor (assembly GCA_963692855.1). Classification (NCBI taxonomy): domain Eukaryota; kingdom Fungi; phylum Basidiomycota; class Agaricomycetes; order Agaricales; family Mycenaceae; genus Mycena; species Mycena citricolor. The sequence goes on along the minus strand of CAVNYO010000171.1, from coordinate 27,238 downwards.
GCTTACCCCGCAGTGCTTCTTCAGTCCTTACGCCGTTCTGCGATCCATCAATGTCCGAGCGGTCGTGAGTAATATCGTTCCATGTGTTATCGGGAAGTTCCAATGCCGCTCACAGCCACCCTGCGCAGATGTCGTCGACTGGACGTTTACTCCCGATTACCACTTACGCTCGCAATCGCTCCACGTCTCCATTTACTCGCACTCGCACTCGCAATTGCGCAATGGTTCGGCAACGGCCGACCGCACTGGGGTGACATCCGCGGAGCGGACGCATCAGCATCAATCGGATACACAGCAGACAGGTTGGAATTAGCGAAATAGGTTACGATAAGCGCTGCTAACAATACTGTACAGTAGAATAGAGTACAAGAGGGTCGACAGGACAGCAAACGGTCAAAGCAGAAAGCAGAGGGGGGGACTGGCTGCCGCATTTTGGCGCTCAGCGGCGACGGCCGCTCGACGGGGCGGGCATGGTCTCCAGGCAGGAGGGACAGGGCGTCCGGAACATATTCTGGATGCTTGGTCGCGGGATTCGATACTGAATGCGATCCCCCAAAAAAACAAAATACAAGGTCAGCTGCAATTCAGCCTGCGGAGAGGGGGGGATCGGTGGCGCACGGTGGGACACCCGCACTCGATCGCGGTGTGCTTATGCGCGGCGGACGTCTTGCAGTGCTCGTCTCCGCAGTCGGTGCGTGCGCTCGTCTCGTACAGAATCAGGTTGTGCTGCAATCAACTTCGAGTTGGAGGGGGGACACAGCAGGCGAGCGGCGGCCGAGGGACAGACCTGGCAGGCGGTGTAGCGGTCGGCGACACTGGAGAGGGGACGATTAAATCGGCACGCAACACGTGAGCAGACGTAGGCGAACCATCCAATGTAGCACATGTCTGCAGTGTTTGTCGAAAAGGATGCAACGGTAGTACCAGGAGAGGGGGGTGGATCCCCTGCTGGCAAGCGTATCAGCTTTTAAAGCGTGAGCGGATGTGCCGCACTGCATGCTATCACCCAGTCAAAACGTTGTCGGTAAAACGCGGTCGTCCGAAAACGGAGGGTGTACAATTGGGATTAAGCTGCGTCATTGAGAATCCCATCGATCACATGTCTGTCTTTCGGTGAAGTTATCCGGCAGATCTCGACACGTGGTTGGAACTTCAAAACTCGAACAGATCGTGCATCGGGGAGCGCCTGGATTCGCGCACGCGCTATTTCAGGCTTTCTCCAAGCCGAGCCTGCGCGGTCTGCCGCAGATCTGTCACAGGGCCGTTCCGTGCCCCGCATTCGCGCATATACCGTACACAACACAAGAGGGCCGTCCTCAGCAGATGTCGTGCGATCGATAAGGTCAGCAGCCGAGATTATCTTGCTGAGTTGTTGCTGCGGAGAACAAAAACGAGCACATAAAATCAGACGGCTCGCGGAGATAATCCGAGAAAATTGTATGTGTGTGTGTGTGGATAAGAGCGAGTGTGGTGAGGAAGAATCAGATCAGGGAGCAGTGCATGCAATCTCTGGTCGCCGAGCCTTCCAATCCACTCACCCAAACTTTTGTCCGCCCGATCGAAGCTTGATGGTCTAGCCCGGAAGCCCATGGCTCAGCCTCGCGCGGGGCCGGAGTTACCAAACCAGTACGTACGTAACGTATCGCGCGCACACCGGGGAGGGGGCCCATTTGTTGCGATCGCGCGCGCCAAACTCGCCGCAGGCAAAAACCCAAAGTCTAATCCGACATCCCAACTCAAACCTGGCCGAGCGTGTGGCCACGCTGCGGAGATTGCATTGCATTGTTCTGTTCATATACTGCCCATCGATATCTCCCCCCTCCTCCTCGGGGGGCAGGGGGACGGATTCAGATCTATCAAGCCTCGAATCGATTTTTTTTGGTCCCGAGCAGCAAAGGTTTCGCCGCGTGGGGCGATAAGCAGCCGCTGCGGCCCGAGTTCGTGGTACGCAGCATCCTTCCTGTGATCAGTATCCGATAGCGCATTGGAATCGGCGAGGTCGGGTCAGGTCAGGCCATATACCGGGCGCGCTGTGAAGAGACGCAGAGACCTTCCGTGATGGCCCAGCATCGCGCCGGATCACATATCGCGGCAGCCGCTCGCTGTCAATCAACAACATCGGTGGATTCCCGGCCATGACAGGGATGGACAACACATGGCTCCGCAAGAGAAAACGGTACATAAAACAGCCAGAAAAGTACATCCTCGACAGCCGAAACCCGCCAAGCCAGCTCTCAGCGCGTCTTGGTCTGCACGTACGGGCCGCGTGTGCAGTTGAATCCGAGGGTGTCCTGCTCGCCGGGCGCCAGGGTCGTGGCGTTGCAGATGACGTTCGTCGCGCTGTAGGGCAGCTGATACGGATGGACATGGACGCGTCCAACTGAGATGTTGACAGCTGTGTGTGCGCGTCAGATTGAGTTGTGCAGAAGTAAGTAGGGGCTAGTGCGGCGCACCGGTGTCCGGGTACAGATCGAAGATAATGCTCTGGGTACCGTCGATGCCGGGGACAAAGTTCCAGCATGGCTGGGTAATGCAGGCTCATCATCGTTTCAGCTTTATTTCCGGGCGATGTGAACAATCACACTCACTTCCGTCGGCTAAATCGAACACAATCAGTGAGTGATAGGTAGGTGTGGTAATTTTGCTGCATCATCGATCCAGAAGTTCAAACACGCACTCCAGTTGGCATTCAAGCTGCCCGTGAAATTTCTGTACGTGAAATTTGAGACATGGGTGCTGTTGATGGGCCCTCCAGAGGTTTTGGGTGGTCCCAGTTCCTGTGTGCATTTCAACCACGACCAAATAAAGTGCCACAATGGGCTAGTACCTGGTCAAAATAGCTGGGAGATCCGAGTCAGCCTCTGGACCGACATCGGAAATCAGAAAACGTGTACTTTTGGGTGATGTAGATGGCGGTCGAGACGTTGATCAGGTGGATATCCTCCCAGGTGACGTTGTTTGCGAAGCCATTTCCGCCCGTCCAACTTTTGAACTTGAAACACACGTCGGCATTGAAACAAAGCTGGGGAGAGACACGCGGAGACGCACGCGGGCTCCATAGACGGCTCCATCCATGGTCCAGTTCTTGAACAGAATGTTCTGGACCGTCTGGAATGCGCCGTTTTTGCCCAGCGAGCCGACACTCAAACCGTGGGAAGAGAAACCACAGAACCCGTTCTTCGCCACGACGCCGTCCGCTCCGTTGATCAGCGAGATGCAATCGTCGCCGTTGTGCCCGAAGTATCTGAGATGCATGCATCCGTAAGTGGGTGCGTAGGCCCTTTGGGCGACGACGATGATCGCACCCGTCGACGGTGATGTTTTTCCCAGAGATATTGATGCCTGGCTCTACCGCTCAGCCAAACATACTTCGCGGATTCGCAGATCACCTGCCGTCACTGTCATGTACCACCCAGTCGGAGCCCGTCCGTCAGTGATGTCATTTCCAGGCCGGGTCACCACCGCACTCACGTATTGAAAGGGAAGCTCTGGGTAGATCGACACAAGTGTCAGCAATAACACGCAACCGAGCGAAGAACATCGCAATCAATGACACGCACGATTGTCTCCCACCGGGACGCGTTGGACGGCTGCGCGTCGACAAAGTGGTTCTCGACGCGGATGTTCGTGCCCGGCAAGTTCCAGCCCCACGCGATCGGCTTGATGACCTGCACACAGTCAGATCGCATCTGGCGCAAACTCCGGCGCAGCCCCCCCGTGTCCGTGTGGCAAGTACCCACCCACCTTGATGTTCCGCATCAGCCCGGTGGTGATGTTGAATGTCGCCAGCTGCGGTCGGAGCGTCTTCCGGTGTGCGCGAGCGGGTTTAGTCAGTCCCATCAGAGGGTCAATCCACGGCTAGCCAGTGTGGACCCACCTGCTGGCGCAGATCCCACCAGTGCTCGCCGAATCCTATGAACCGGCCCCACGCAAAGTCGTCCGCCGCGATCAGCTGCACGTTGCTGCCTGGTTGGCGCGTGAGCTCACTCAAATCTGCGAGATCGCGCCGCGAAGGGTCTCAGACCGTGAAAATAGAACCACGGTGTGGCGTAGGTCTGTTCCAGCCCTGGTCAGCGGACGGTGCGGGGGAGAGGCAAGCCGGACGCGCGAACGCTAGGTTGGTTTTTCGTGATGTTGATCGCGTGCTGCACCTGCGGGATGCTGCTCGGGAGAAGGAGATTTCCGTCCAGATGGATGATGACGTCGTCTAGATGCACCCGCATGATCTGCACTAGCACCCAATGCACGGAATAGATCCGACGCACCAAGCCCGGTCAGTGCGACTGGCGTGAATGCCGAGTAGTTCGCCCGCGAAAAGGTGATCAGGGAGTTTGTGGCGCACTCCGCAAACGCCGCCAGGATATTCGGCGAGTCATCGGACCCGTCACGGTTGTGCTTGACCGTGCAATGCTTTCTCCCCGGGTGCTTTCCGTGGCCCCCGTGCTCGGGCTGGCCATGCTCGCCGTGGTCCTCATGCGCGAAAACCACGCTCAGCAGAGAAGAGAAGAGAAGGAATCGGAAACAGGAGGCAAGATCGAGGGAGCTAGTGAGGGAGACCATCTCTACACGAGCATCCAGGACCACGGTCAGACATTTCAATGCATTGCAGGCATCACGCGTTTCAGGTCAGCTGCACGCGTCGGGCCGGGATTCTCTTGGTGCAACACCACGTGATCGTGCTTGTAAATTTAGTTGCCGGCCCGGAAGTCCTCCGAGTGATGACATCACACACATGTAGGATGTTAAACCCCTAGAGTGCGCCCACAGCCCAAACATCAAAATCTAGGAAAATACGCGCTGCTGCCCATCATCGCTCTCTGCGACGATCTCGGTCGCATTGTAGCCCGCGCCGCCAGGAGGCGCATACCACCACAAGGTGGTGACCCCAACAGGAAAGCTAGCCAAGGTCAGTCCAGTGCCAAGCGCTCTTCGCCAGACGATGCGTACGTGAAAGTAGCCTAAATCAAGCTCTCTTCAGTACATACGATACGAGACCAAGCACGTGTTCCTACCTGCATGCCCCGGAACTCGATCGCCGTCTTCACCGGCGTCGGATTCCATCCATCGGAGTTGTCGTTGCCTGCGGTCGCAGTGAGATGGTCAAAAGAAAGACGACACGCAGAAACGTACAGTTCATCACCACCAGAGAGTACCGCAGCCAATCACCCGGCCCGGCCCGGCCAGTCACAAAAGCATTGACGACAAGCGCCCAGCCCTGGTCTCCCCCGACGGTGACGCCTATTCGCTTGGCCCACGGACCATTGACATCCTTTGGCAGAATGGCCTTGGACAGCTGGGCCATGGCGTAGAACTCCTGGTTGAAACTGTACGTCCCGTCCGAGTTCACCTGCACGATCGATCGGCAGCCGGGGCCGCCACAGCTCGTCGTGCCCGGCAACTTGGGCAGCCCATCGTCGAGCGCGATGTTCCACATCAGCGCCGAATGCGCGTTGTGTGTGATGGCTCCCAAGAAGATGTTGTCCATGTACCACTGGGCGCATCCGCTCAGTGACGTACAGCACGGGCAGCGAGCAATGCGAACACACCTTCACATCGCTCCACTGCAGATATCTTCAGTAAGATCCGAGCAATCCGACGACACTGGGGCTCACCCAATCACTCCCGATGGTCCCCGCACATTCTATTCGACAGTGAGCATAAATCGATGGATGACGCTCGTAGAGGATCACCGGTGAAATAGATCTGTCCGAACCCAATCAGGTGTCCCCCGTCGACATACGTCAGCACCACTCACCTCCTTGGCTGGACTATAACACGGTGTCAGAGCAATCAGCTTGAGTGGATGTCCACCTACTATGCAGCATGGAATGTGTCTTGCTGGCCAACAGTGCCCTGTTTCCGTTAAGCATGACTGCAGCCGGCTCAGCGTGTGGCCTTACCGCATAACAGTGGAACGCGACGCCATCAAACGCATGTGGAGCGGCCTTCATGAGCTGGATAGGGTACGACCCAGCCGAGTCCCAGTTGTGTTCATAGCCTGCACGAAGGGTATCAGCACCGCGATCACAAAGCCCAGTACTCCAGCACTGCGCTTACCGATCAACTTGACTTGCGCGAAACCGTTGTTGTTCATCAGCGTCCGCAGTGCGATTCCAATCTGAGCATGCACAGTGACGCTCATCGCCGTGGCTGTCATAGACGTTCACATGAGTGGAAGCTATCAGGCAAAACCGCTACTCACTCGGATAAGATGACTGGGAGTTTTGAGGCTCGTTCTGGACGGATATCGCGTAAAGAGATGTAACGCCCTGTGCTTCAAACGCTTGCAGGCACTTGAGCAGATACTTGGCGTCTGCAGCTCGAGCTATTAGTGTGAAACAACACTGCGGCTTTCATCTCACAGGTGGAGATGTATTGGTATTGCAACGATCCACCGTTCATGGTGCCGCTTGTCTTCATCCAGCCGGGCTGAAGCAAATGTAAGCTAGACAATGATATCACAACCTCATGCACTCACCGGAGACCATGGTACGAGGTGCACTACACAGTTCAGCACATGGACGAGACGCTCGCGCTGCCGACATACCTTTAAGAACTGAGTAGCTGAGTCAGAACACGGCCACCCGTATCATGAATTTGCCACACGCACGTGGATTGACAGCCTGTATGTCGCGGATGACCGAATACAGATAAGAGGGCGCTCTGCTGGCGCTGAAGGAGTTCAGCGAGGTATCTCCAGCCGCATCGTCGAAGCTCCATACTGAAAGCCACGTGAGATTGAGAATGTGGTGGGACATCGCAGCCCTACGTTTCGCTGAGAAATCGGACGCGCCTAGTGGCACACGGATATAGCTGCAGGGGAAACATCAACGCGCCATCAGCCACAGCCAGTTTACTCATACCTCAGTCCAGCAGAGTTCGCTCCATCGGTCGGCGAGAACACGTAGTTCAGCAGAGCGCGGTAGTTTGCTGGGTTCTGGACCTAACGACACAGCTATAGATCAGAGACCAATCAAGCACGTTAGATGGGTGAGCTACCTTGAGATTAGACAGTACCAACGCCGAAGAGTCCGCTGTTTCACGCGTCAACGACATCACACAAAGAGAGCATACGCAATGGGGAACACCCACTGAGCGAGCCTCCAACACCCCACACGCTCTGATATGTCGCGGTATCGTCAACCGCGATCTGCGCTGCGCTCCGGATGGTGACGTTGGCGAAATTGATAGGCTGCGAGGGAGCCAGCGAGGAAAACAGTTTAGACTGGTCCCACGTCGTTTGCCACTACGGAGAAATGTCGCGTCGGTTCACGCGTCTCAACGATGGAGACAGGCGGCAACTTACAACGTCCCAGATTTGCTGGGAGAGGATAGGCTGTATAAGTACAGCGAGATAGAGTGTGCGCATAGTAGACGGCGAAAGGGAGAGGAGAGACCTCAGAAAGAGGGGCGAATACTGCCAACTTGAGTGGGAGGCTCAAAGGTTTTGGAGTGCGACCCATAAGAGCATGATCCACATGAGACAAGTTAGGGAATCTGTCCGCAGAAACAGATCTGGCGAGCTCGGCGCGAAGAATTCGTGTCAAACAGCATGAGGGAGGGCGGCGGGAAGGTCGCGGGACCCAATTCCGACGCCCAGGCCAGAGAAGGCCAGCGATCACATGACACGCTGCCATCAATCGGGGGGAAGTTTTTTGGACTTCTCATTCCTCTCCATGTTCGTCGCTCGGGCTTGCCGACGCACACTACGCCGGCGCGGTGGGCGCACCACGACCCCCTCTCGAACCGAGCCCAGGGGTTATGCCGCCTCCGCGCTTGCTGTGCGCCGCAACGGTCTCGAGACCTTCCTCCAGCGGCCCTCGCAGTACGCTATCCTCCCTCCGCCCCTCCCCCCGTCCTTCACCTCCGCCGAAAACGACTACTGGTACAGCGACTCGACCACGCAGGAGCTCATAGCAGTCATGGACGCGTGCCTCTACAACACGTACGACGTCCCCCGGGCCAAGGGCATATTCGACAGGTTACAGGCGCAGGGCAACCCCGCGGTGCAGATACACATGATCAACACCATGCTCGAGGCGTACACGAAGATGGCGGTGGCGCACAAAGACGAGGCGGACTACTGGGTCGAGAGCGCGTGGGACCTCTTCGAGAGTGCCGCAGAGCCCACCGCGACGACGTTCGCCGCCATTGCGCTTATCCGACACCGCTTCCCGGACCACGCGCAGAGGACCTTCTCGTCCATTCTCACCGGCATCATCCAGGCCGACATCCCCATCTCGGATCTCGTTACGGACCGGGTGCTGGTCGATGACGAAGAGGCGGTGGACATCATCAGGGAGCTCTCGAAGGCGGCAATCGACCTGAATTTGCCGCATATCGTGGCGGAACTCGGGGAAGCAGAGTCTCTGGGACTAGACGAGGAAGAGGAATCCGTCCCCGCCGTGCGTCCCGTGGTAAAGCAATCGGATAAGACCGTGCCGTTCAACCTCGAGACGTTGCGAAAGCACCTGTCCCGGGCAGCATCTGCGCGGCGGGCACTGCCCGCAGATGTAAATGCGCGACAAAAGCTTCTGGAAGACACGGTGTATGACGCAGCGAAGGAGCGACTCGCCAAACAAAACGAAATGTTCAACAAACTCGGAATTCAGGACACGACACTCATGCAACGGGATCTCCAGCGCTGGATGTGGCAGTGGCATCTCCTTCTCAAGGTGCGTTTTCTTCCCTGGTCGCAACTTCGTCAATGAAACCTGTGCATCCAGGACCGGCTGGCAGTCGAAATCAAGGAGATTGCTATGAACGAGGCCGGCCGACGCCTCGGGCACAAGGGAAAACCCATCCTCTCGCCCTATCTCTCTCTCGTCAACGCCGAAAGATTGAGCATGCTCACCATCATCGAGGTCATGCGGCTGCAAGGAACGGGTGGTGTGAGCGAGGGAATGAAGACCACTCGGGCACTGATCAGCGTTGGCCGAGCCGTCGAGCAGGAGTACAAAGCCCACATGTGCAAAGCCAATCACATCGACCTCCCGGCCACCGACGTCTCCCGTGACTACTTCTCGAAAATGGGCTATCGCAGCCTCCAGGAGCGACGGGTCACGGCAGCGAAGATGATGACGGACAACGAGGGATGGACGGCGGCGTGGACTCAGGCCGTTCGCAGTCAAGTTGGCGCTATCTTGGTCGAGTGTCTGATGGATGTAGCCCAAATCACTCGAACTAAGATGAACAAAATGACGAACGAGCCTATGTGAGTGCTGTCCCCGTTTAACATATCCTACGTTCTGAATGTTCCGCAGCTCTGAGGAACAGCCCGCGTTCTACCAGAGTTACGAGTATATGCGAGGACAGAAACTGGGAGTCATTCGATTGAATCCTGCCGTCGCAGAACGGATTTCGAAGGAGCCGATGATCCTTCACCCTCGTCATTTGCCTATGCTCGTCAAGCCCCGGCCTTGGGTAGATTACAACCAGGGAGGATATCTTTATTCGAAATGTGCGTAGCGCTATTGCTATTCTTCACGACTGCTTTCAGCTGATACATGTCGCAGCCAATGCCATGCGCTTCAAAGATTCAATAGAGCAGCGCTCCTACCTCAAGCACGCTTCCGAGATGGGGCACATGGAACTTGTGTATGCTGGGCTGGATGTGCTGGGAAGCACGCCATGGCAGATCAACAAACGGGTGTTCGATGTCGTGCTCGAGGTATGGAACTCGGGGAAGCGGCTGGGAAAGATGCCTCCCGAGGTCTATGATGTCCCCGAGCCTGAGGCTCCCGAGAACATCGACACAGACCTGGCGCAGCGTAACGTGCACGGTATCCGGATGAAGGCCTACAATCAAGCCAAGGCTGCAAACCATTCGGATCGGTGCAGTGTCAACTACAAAATCGAAATCTCGCGCTCCTTCCTCCACGAAACGTTCTATCTCCCCCACAATATAGATTTCCGTGGGCGAGCCTATCCGATTCCTCCGCATTTGAACCACATCGGAGATGACCTGTCGCGTGGACTCCTCAAATTCGCCGACAAGAAACCGCTCGGGGAGCGAGGCTTCCGCTGGCTCAAAATCCATCTGTCCAACTTGTACGGCTTTGACAAAGCGAATTTCGATGATCGCGCGCTCTTCACTGAACAGCACATGGACGACATCTACGACTCTGCGCTCAACCCGCTGACAGGCCGAGCATGGTGGCGAAAAGCAGACGATCCTTGGCAGTGCCTGGCCGCCTGCTTTGAGCTGTACTCCGCGATCGAGAGTGGTGACCCATTCACTTACGAGTCGAATCTTCCTGTGCATCAGGATGGCACGTGCAATGGGCTGCAGCACTATGCAGCACTCGGGGGTGATGCCCAGGGAGCCCAGCAGGTGAACCTTGCCCGGGGTGACAAGCCGTCGGATGTATACTCGCATGTTGGTGGCATGGTGGAGAAGATGCTGGCTGAAGATGCGGCAAAAGGCGAGCATTACGCTCTCTTACTGCAGGGCAAGATCGCTCGTAAAGTCGTCAAGCAGACTGTCATGACCACCGTGTACGGTGTGACGTTTGTTGGCGCTCGAGACCAGATCGAAAAACAGCTCAGGGATCGCAAAGACATTCCGGAGGAAGAGTGCTGGGGGGCCTCAGCCTATTTGGCCAAAAAGGTGTGTGCAGTTCTGAGGCAAGGAGGAAACAAACTCAACCCTCTCATAGGTGCTCTCAGCTATTGGGGATCTCTTCACCGGAGCACAAGACATTCAAAACTGGCTCAACTTGTCTGCGCGACTGATCTCGAAGTCGATTCCTGGTGACCGGATACCTGAAGCGCTCAGAGAATACAAGGAAAGCAAAGTCCGAAAGAACGCGGTGAAGAAGACTCTTCCAGATCATAAGCTCCGGAAGGAGCAGATGACCTCGGTTGTTTGGACCACGCCTCTGGGCCTGCCGGTTTGCCAGCCGTATCGAAAGGCGATGAAGAAGCAGGTCATGACCTCGATGCAGTCCGTCTACATCACCGACCCTCTGGCCCCTGCGGAAGGTAAGCGGGATCCGTTGGCTCTCCGTTCTGGCAACTGATGTGATACAGTCAACACGATGAAACAGGCCTCGGCATTCCCACCTAACTTCATCCACAGCCTTGACGCGACGCACATGATGCTGACTGCCATCGAATGCCAAGTGCAGGGTCTCACGTTTGCCTCGGTACACGATTCGTACTGGACTCATGCCTCGGACATCGACACAATGTCTTCGGTCATCCGCGATACGTTCATCGCTCTGCACAGCTCAGATGTCCTGCAGAAACTGCGTGACGAGGTTCGTGGTGCTTCTGCGGAGCGCATATGGCACTCACCCACAATCGTCAGTTTATGAAGCGATACGCCGGATTCCAGATTCCGCTGTTGCATCTCCGCACTCCAGGGCTCTTGAAAACGTTGCGTGCAGCCGGTTCGCGAATCCACGCCAGTCCGGAGCAGGCAGAAACCTTGGGCAGTTTGGGCGACTTGGTCGAGATATCGGATGAGGTCGAGTCCACAGTCGAGGTTAAGAAGGTCTACGAAGACCTGGACGAGCTTCTGGAGGGCTTGGACCTGAGCGGGGTCGATCTCGAGTCCGAAGACCCTCCAGAGTCGGTTCTGGCTATTGGTGATGATGCCGAGCCCTCTCTCGAAGCTGAGGAGGAAGAGACCCCCTCGCCGAGAGGTCGGCCCTCGAAAAAGGCTCCCCGCAAGGTTCTGACCGAGGAGGAGAAAAAAGCAAGGCGTGCCGAGTTGAAGAGGCGCGAAATTGTCCAGCTTATGGGCAAGTTCGTCAACCTCACAGACCTGCTTCCTCCGCTGCCGAAAAAAGGGTCCTTCGAGGTCAAGTTGATCAAGGACTCGCCGTATTTCTTCTCTTAAGGTACAGGGCCGCCGCGCGTTTCCACTGCTTTCGTTGCATATGCATCTTTCGTATTTTTATCCACTGCATACTTACATCTTACACACAACGGTCCCCTACTCACGGCATCGTACCACCAGCATTAATTGTATACTATCTGTAGACGAATGGAATCCCTAGAACATCTTGGAGGCTGAGCGGAAGGTTTGCACGTGATCGTGTTACTCTAGCGAGGGTTTGCGCTCCGCGGCCCTGGAAATTCTCCAGGGCCAGTCCGTTCCTCGCTTTATCGGATTCTACCATGCCCCCACCAGGGGACTAACGGAGAAGGGCGCGCCCCTGGGAGGCCTAGTCCTGAACAGGTTTGGTCGAGCATTTGAAACTTTGCATCTGCTCGACCGCAGCGACAAGGGCGTCCAATTTCATTCAACAGCCCCCACATCTACATTCGAGACCCGATCGTGCTACTGGACACTCAGAGCTGTTATCCTCATCCACTTGCGCGACATCCACAACGAAGCAGCCACGATCCATGCCGAAGTCAAGCCACAGAACATCATGCATGAGCAGGGCAGCATCCGCATCATCGACTTCGACACCATTATCGTGCTGGGCGCGCATTGATCAGCGCACTAGCCCGTTTCGAGACGGATCGCTCACCATAGTATCCAGGACGAGAACTCAATCTCATCAGATAAGATATCTGTGTACCCCAGCTATAGAGCTATTTATACCAGGAATCCTTGATCTGTAGATATCAGAAATCATTAACTGCCCGCACAGAGAACGGAGCGCACTGCCGTCTCATGATCGGGAACACAAGCAATCTCACGTGACTCGTGTCCCTCGGAAGCCGATCATAAACCCCCTTGTCAAATGCCATTCCAATCGCCACTATCGATTATCTCTACGTGTTCTCGGCTGTCTTGCTTGAATGCAGATCTCTCACACCGTGCCTGATAGACATCCCAGTTTTGCGTGGTTTTGGCTTTGGTAAGCTCGGAACGCCCGACTTAAACCTGCTCGATATAAGTCTGGGCGCGAGAACTGTCAGTCACCGTGTTTCTTCACCTTTCCGTGCACACCGGAGAGACCCTCCTGTCGCCGCGATCTCACACATATGTCGCGCCGCCCGCCCGCCATTGAGGTGACCAGGACGTTGAGCGGAGAAAAGGCGGAGAAGGCGGAGGATCCCGCGCGCTCGGCGTTGTTGGGCGGTGCCTACACCGCAGCCTTCTCCGCCACCTCTTTGTCTGCTTCTCAGCAGAAGATCGATGGGATCGGTGCGCAGGTCCTTCTTCATCCAGAAACCCGGCCTTACTCTTCGCAGAGGACAAACTGTCGGTCCCGATCAATCAGAGCAACGACACGTATACCAGTCTCCAAACATTCTACACTGCCAATGCCGCGGTTATCAACACCGCGTCCAGTGCGCTGGCAGCCACGGCGAACATAGATGTCAAATCCATCGAGGCGACGATAGCCCGGTTCGCGGAGACGTCGGCGGTGATCATGAAGGGTCTGGACGCGCTTGGGGCGGTGCATCCCTTCGTTGGGGGTGGGTGTTCATTGGCAGATAACGAGGGATTTATGTGCTGAAGCGGTACAGTCGCCGTCACGGCGTTCAAGCTCGTCATTTCGCTCGACATTACGCGGCGGCAGAACAACAAAAAAGTCCTCGCGGTGAAGCTCCAGATGCAGGACCTCATGACGGTGCTCTTCCAGTTGGCCCTCTACTTTCTCCGCTTGTCTCTCACTGACCTATGGCTTCCAGACTTCGTTTCGTCCGCGATCCAGAGGATAAAGCTCCTGATGGGACGACACTGAAAGACCGCATGTCAGAACTCATGAAGACGGTCGCGGGCGACATCACCAGCTGCGGTAGCGCCTGCGACGTCTATCTCAAGAAGAGCTTTCTTGGCGAGTACCCCAATACCTCAACTTCTTCGCGCTGACACACTCTTCACACAGCCAAAACGATCAAGTCCAAGATCTACGAGGCCAGACTGGCGTCCTATGTCGCGAACTTCACAGACCACAAGAAATCGATCGCCTTCGCGCTGACAATGCACACGTCGCTCTCGGTCGACACGGCGAACCGAAAGCTCGACGACCAGACGACGCAGTTACATTCCATCGAGGTGAAGATGGAAGCGCTGTTTCGCAAACTCGACACGCCGCGTGAGCGGGAAGTGCAGAGGTTCCTGGATGAAAACGGCGGCGCGCGGGCCTGCATCAGCGATGAGGCCGCACTGGCGCAGCTCGTGGTTAAGAGCGGGGACACGACCCTGGCGTCAAGCACGTCTGCTCAGATCACCACGACGAAGAAGCTGCTCACGCGGGAGCTGGCCGAGGATGTCGACGAGGCGTTTCGCAAGAACGAGCGGCTGTTTGACCGCAAGATGGAGCTGCAGAGCCAACAGCTGGAGGCTGCGATCGGCGCCAGTGAAGAGCGGATTGTCAGTGTTCTGATGGGAGGGGCGCATGAACGGATTATGAATGCCGTGAGTGTTCTATTTTGTGAAGAAATGTAGCTCATCTGAATGTGACATAGGATCTGCAAACGCTCTGGAAAGACCAAGGCTGGAAAGGCAGTGTCAAAGCGCGTTACTTTGTGCTCGCTCTCAACGACTATTACTCCGAACTCTTCAGCCAGCACGACATCGCAGAAAGCATAGCCTCTTCTGTTGCTGGATCACCCGTCGTCTCCCCGATCGATGTCATTGCGGAACTAGCTGGAGTAGAGGAACACAAACATGATGACCGCTGGGCGCTCAAGTACATCAACGTGACTCACATCCAGGTACGCGATCGCTTGACAAGATGCTCAACGTGCGCTCACCCAGTCCAAGCCCATCCTCGAGACAGTGGATGACGATGGAACAGGCTTCGTCAGCATCAAAGAGGCCAATGAATTTGCACAGTCTCGGCCAGATGGATGCAGGCATGTGATATCTATCATCGCTTTCATATTACGTACTGAAAACAAGCAGTCTACTGTCGTGGACAGCGTACTGGGCCGCTGGCTGGCACGCCTCTGTAACCTGGCACAAAAACCGGATCTATTCGCTACTCAGGGCGATGCTCAACCTCCCAACGAACGCGCCGAAGCCCATCTTACGCGCAAACATACAACGGGTGGATACTTATCTTGCTTCGCTTCCCATTCGGCGGATCGAGTTGCTTTTGCGGTCGACTCGGTCTGCCGGCCCAGACCGGGATAAGGATCTCACGAAAGTCAGGGAGGAGATCCAGGACTACGAAAACAAACGGATTCAAGACCAGCTGGACACTCTGGGGTATGAGTTGGATGATGCGGGTTTGAGGCTGATCACCGGGAACAAGCGTATTGAGAGGGTCCGTACTCTCTCAAGTTCTTCCAGACTTTTCTCCGCTGAAGCCAGTCTAGTTCATTTATCCTCTGCTGAATGCACTTCTCAAGCGGCACTTTGACATCCTGCGGTTGGCGTGTGTGCATGTCTTGGATGACGGCGATTTCGATACGATGACGGGCTCGTTGGGAGTGATTTTCAAAGCAGTCGATGAGAGAGTGGCCAACCTGGAAGGTATGTCCTGTCTATGATGTTAGTCATTTGGTTGTGCTGACTGGGCTCTGCCCAGCCGTTTTCAAGTCTAACTTCTCGAACGTCAATGAGCGATTCGGTGGTTTCGCATTTGGCATGGTACAGTCTGCTGCTGCTGCTCCGCGGTTCTATCCCTGATATCAGCACCGCAGTTCCAAGCTGGCTATACCAGAGACAAAACGACTGTCGATGTCGCCAAGAACAGCATTGTCCAGTTCAGTCGCGACGACGGATTCGAGTTTGACACGGAGTCCGAGGACACCGATATTGGAGGTTACTCGCTCGATATTTTCAAGAAGCTGGATGACAAGCGCGAGGACATATTGATGTATCCAACCGCAGATGGGGTCGACGATGCGTACGACTTCCATCTCAAACACCCTGACCCTCCCGCAGAAGCTGGAGATCATCTCGCCCTTGCCGGTCGATGGACCGGGCACCTCCTGTACGACGGACATGCTGATGAGGGCACCATCTCCCTCGTCCTGTCCGTGGGCACAGACAACACACTGTCGGGCGCGGGCGAGAACTTCGTTGACCTCTTAGAAGTGTCTGGCTCTGTCACCCCCGGCGAAGGTTTCAAGACCGAGCTGACGCTGACCATTTCGTGGCCGGATGGGTATTCCGCCGCGTGCAGTGGCCATTACGACCCAGAATCAGACACGATTGCGGGACATCTGGTCGAGGATGATGCCGGGTCGGACTGGGACAGCGATTCCAGCGATGACAGTGACGAAGAGGAAAAGGACGCAGATCAAGGATCCGACAACGACGAAGACTCTGATTCTGAATCCGACGCGAATACCAATACATTCATCTTCCACCGAACGTCCGCCGAATCATATCGTTTCCGGCCCTCTCCAACTGCCGAGAACCGCGCTGTCGCCCGCTGGCACTTTGCGATCAGCGCCGTCCTGGACCAAGTTCAACGCAGGAACATGTCATGGCGCTGGCTGAAAGCGCGCTTCGCCGAGCGCCGACGTTTCATCCACCTGATGACGCGGGACATAGCGAACGATCGGGATCTGACGCCGTGGGCGGCTCTGTCGGACGACGACCTGGCCGAGCTGCGGAATCTCAAGGCGGTGCTGACGTCAGCGGACGCGCGGTTCTACAACGACGCCGTCGAGCGGGAGCTCAGCGAAGCCGTCGAGCAAGAGCGGGACTGCAACGTGTGCCACAAGCATATCATGGGCTCACGTCTGTTCTGTGTTCAGTGCATGGACGACAGTTTCTATAACTGCGCCGACTTCTGCGAGCCGGACATGGACAAGCCTGCGAAATGGGGTGAGAACATCACTCACGCACCCTCGCATGTCTCGGTCAAGACAATCCCCCGGCTGCACGATGGCGACACGGCGTGGCTCGTGCCCGAAGCTAAGACCGTCGCCGCGCGAATCAAAAAGCAGTTCAAGGACCTGGACGCTCCGGAGAGCGCGAAGACGAAGACAGAGACCGGTCATGGAGCAAAGAAGGACGTAGTAGAAAAGAAGAAGCCGAAATGTGTGTGCTGTGCCAAGGAAGTGTCGCTTCCCGTGTGGGTGTGCCTCAGCTGCGTCGAGGACATCTTCGTCTGCGTTGAATGCGACAAGGCCAAGCGGCCCTTCCCAGAGGACTCAGGCACCAGCCATCTGCTGTCGGAGCCGCTTGTGTACGTGCACGACCCGGAGCCTATCCCTTCATCAGTCAAGAGCGGGGCAAACGAGGACCCCCGCGTGGCAGAGCTGGATAGGAAGATCTCCTTGATGGAGCAACGGATGACAGGGATCGAGGAGAAACTGGATAGCATTATTAAGGTGCTGATCAAGGACGGTCTTTCTAGTGATGCTTAAAGTAAAGGATTATTACTCACGTGGTCTTTTCAAAGTGGTTTACCGATGAATTGATCTATTATATATATACCCTGAACCTCATGTTCACTGGCCGTCTAGCTCAGCTGGTTAGAGCGTCGTGCTAATAACGCGAAGGTCTTGGGTTCGATCCCCACGATGGCCAATTTCTTTTGTTGATTTTACGCGGGCTAATCCGCGCTGATAACTTCATATGTTGAGGCCAGATCGTAGCACCCCAAACAAATAACTAATGTACAGCATTCTCCTGACCTCAGAAGTTCTCTGGCTCCGAATGAGTAAACCTTTTACATAAAGAGAAGAGTAACCCACCTTTTCCAAAGAAAAACCGTGCCCCTCTTGGATCCGAGTGCTCATTCGACATGGTCCGCAACGTTCCGGCCAATGCGGGAGGCCCACAATACATCTGCAAACTCCATGAGACCAAAAAGATCCAATGTATAAGGGAGGGCGACCTACAACGCCGATGTCCGAGCCATGATGCTTCTGTCCGAGCGCGCTAAAGATCTTGCTCCACGCTGGGCGGCCGTAGTGTGTCGGGGCGCGGAGGGTGGTGACGGCGTCGTGATCGGCGCCGACGTCCTGCACGACGATGTTGTGGATGTCGTCCTCCCGGAGCCCGCCGGTGAGGTAGATGCTGATCTCGATGCGGTTCTGCGAGTCCTGCTCCTCGAGCGCCTGCAGGAGCGAGTGGAACCACTCGGCGGCGCTGAAGTCGCGGATGACCCAAACGAAGTACACCTTGGAAAGCCGCGTGCGCCGCTCGGAACTGAGATTGTTCATTCGGTACCAGATGGACTTCAGTATCCTTATTGAGGCGGGGGGTCAGTGGAGCGACCAACACCAACGTGGAGGAGACGCACGATGCAAAAGGTGTGACGCCAATGCCACCGCCCACCAGCAGCACCGTCTCAAAATTCATAAACTCCTCCGAGGCGGTGCCGAACGGTCCATCGACCATCACGCGCGGGAGCACGCGGTTCATCTTCGCATCGGCGACCGTGCTGACGACTTTGCTCTCTGCGCCGCCCTGTTTCTCCAGCTGGCAGCCGACGGCGTGGGCCAACGCTCGTGTGAAGTCGCCGACGACGCGGATATGCACTGAGAGGTAATCTTCTTCTGGTGCGCTGCACACCGAAGTCAGATGCATCAGGAAGTCCAAAATACGGTGCTTGCGTACTGACCTGGTGAGCGTGAATGGGTGCCACTGGAAGTACGAGATCTCAGGACAGTTGAGATAGATATACTGCCCGGCTCGAGCCTTGGTCCTCTCCTTCTTGATCTGCAGCTCGATGACGTCCGACGGATGCTGGATCACCTTCGAGATGTAGGTCACATGGCGGGAGCGCACTTCCCGCAGGATGCGCTCGGCGATCCAGATCACACCGCCGACAAGCCAGTACCGCCAGAAGACCCCGATCGTGTTGGCTGAGCAGTACGGCGGGCGGTCGGGCTTGATCATGCAGAACATCCCGTGCAGCTGCCACAGCACAAAGAACGGGATGAACAGGTGGTGCGTGTACCAGAATCGCTCGAAGCCCCCGTTCGCGGCCGTCCTCCGTTTCTCGCGCGCGAACCACACCATGACGCCAAGGAGGACCCACATGATCCACCCAGTGATCAGTGGTCCGATGATAAAGTTAGCGGAGATGAAGAAGCCGATGCGGGCGCCGAGCGTGCGCGCGTTGGTGTCGGCCATGGTGAGGTGGACGAGGTTGACGACGTGCGCAACTGTGTGGACGACACTGCCGATGACGATGGCCCATCCTGTTGCCTTGTGGAAACTGAGGCTCTCGTCAAAAGGAATCACATCGCCCAGCGGCGTGCGGCGCAGAGCCGAGACGAGGTTTCTGCACACCGGGAGCAGAATAAAAATCACGTCCACATGCAGCACAAGCGCTGAGGCCCTGGCAATAACTGGCCCATCGAGATGTCAGGAAACAGAATCAGTCCGCACGGACACACGCACTGAAGGTCACCCCAAAGGTCGCCCGCGCGCTCGTCAAATTGTCCTTCAACCCAAAGTGCAGGAGGCCCAGCAGGGCGATCAGAAAATGCAGGATCACAAAGACTGCGAAAAAGACGCGCGAGCGCCCTTCGTTGATCAGCCACAGGCTAATCTTCTCATTCAACGTCCTAGGCCGGCTGGGATCGTGCATCGGGGCGTCTTTCGTCTTGGACAAGTTCGCGAAGGACATCTGCAGTCCCTGGAGTCGCCGCCGCTCGGTCTTGTTCTTGCGGGGTACCGAAGAGGTGACATCGTCCGGATTGGCGCCGTCCGAAAAGTCGAGGCCAGGTGCTGCAGGCATTACCGCGGCGGAAAAAGAAACAGAACAGCAGGAACGAATGTGAAGATCTGCAGACAAAAACCGGGCCAACAGAGTGGGAGAGAGGGAAAAGGGGCTAGTAGCCTTGTTTGGTCGTCACAAGTTATCTATCTACTCCTTGTTCGATGCGATGCGACAGTTGACGGCTAGCACGTCGACCGGCCACTCCTGTTTGCGTCCATCAAAGTGGGCATTTCGGGCTTCAATCCATCTGCCAGATAAGTAGGGCTTGGCATACGTAGTTTTCCCAGCGGAGCTCAAGCGCAGTGCAGAGAGCGCCATCTCCGTGTCTTCCAAGTGACCACCTGATGGCTCACTGGGAGGAAGTCAGTGTGATACGCGTGAAACGGGCCCACAGATTTGGGTCTCGGGAGGCCTAATTTACGGGGCTATGCGCACAACTTTGTGCTCTGCTCGCCTCTAGTGCCCCAGCCATATGACTGCCAAAGCTGGCGTCACGTTTCTGCCAGCCAGTTGTCTTGTCACTTTGGATGCACTACCACCGCAAGTGGGGGGAGCCGTATGTAAGTCCTCCGCAGGCTGACCTCAATATATGCACAGCGATATGTGCATTGTGAGAGTGAAATTCGAAATTGCGGCCGAAGGGGTCAAAGGGAGGCAATACCAAGTCGATCGTGATGCCATCAGCTTGATCTCACCAAGAATCAAACAGCTCCACTCGCGGCCGACTTGCGGGAATCGAACATTGAACGGTCGCACTAACAACAGGTTTACAACAAATGTCTACCTACCTAGAAACAAATCAAATGTCCACAAGGAAAAAATAGAGTGCATCAACCGGCTCAGATGAGCTGCGCAGCCACCATGATCCCCGCACCAATCGCAAAACCTAAGCCCGTCACGACAGATTTCCGGGCGGAGTTGGGTTTCGAGCTCTGGGAGACGGTGGTTCCGGGTGGCGCGGTGGTGACCACAGACGGAGGAAGCGATGGCGACGTCGGGGTAACTGACGAGCTGGCGCTCACGCTCGACGAAGAGGGCGTTGACACCGCTGTACTAGAGCTAGCGCTGGTGAAAATAACGGTGGACGTAGAAGGCTGTGCAGTAGTTGTAGTCGGGGTGCTCGTCTTCACAGTCGTTTTGACCGTCGTCGGGGTGTTGGTGACGTGGCTGCTCCCTGAGATCGATTTCGACGAGGAAGATTGCAGCGACGACGCGCTCGAGAGCGAGGCGGAAGTGAGCGATCCGCTGGCAGAGACGGACGAGGCGCTGCTGCTCTGCGATCTGTCGTTCTCATCAGCGTTCAGTCACGGCCTCCGAGAGAAGGAACGAACGCAGTGGATGAGATCGATGCAGTGGGCGACGTTTCTGTAATCGTCGTTGTGGGAGGCGGTGCTGCAAGAGCCAACGCCGCGAGACCCAAAGCCAAAACGACAGGAGCGAACTTCATGAGAGACGAAGTCGGAAGGGATCGAAGGAATAGTGAGTGGGAATGAAAAAAGGTCGTGCCCCGCAAGCGGTGGATTATATACCTTTGCGGTCAGATGAGCCCGCGAAGGCGTCTACTGTATACATTAAAGAGTTTCATCGACAGGCGGAGCGTGAGTTCCTTGATGAGGTGCCACACGTGCCTTGGGAATTTCGCCGGACCTTCGAGACCGTGTTTGATCTAGCCATATCATCCGCCAGTGGATTTCGAGAATCCCGAGGAGGTCCTGAGAGTGGCTCAGCAGTGTGTCCCGGACACCACTGTTGCTCGCCCTGATGAGATCGGTCCCGAGGAGCACTGATGCAGAGATCAAGACCGTTGAAGAAGGCTGAGAAGTCTCTATGTAAGTTTAATTGCTCAAATCGGGACTTCTGAGCTTCCTGGACCCGAGTCAACATCGAAGCGCTGGAAAGGAATACCTCAAGTGATGAGGTCCACGTGACGTGACAGGACGCGTTGGATATTGCTTCTTTTACGTTTTGACGAATCGTACTTACTGAGTGTATACGAAGACAGTCGAGAGGCGTCACCTCACCCTACAGAGAAGACGGTGAACCCAGATCAAATCAATGAAGCCTATGAAGCTGATCTCATGGCCGAACATGACTTTTTCTATCTGCTCTCCTCACTAGATTTCGCAGCAATTGATCCCCACTCACGGGCTCATACGCAGCCATTTTCAAACTTCAAAGAAAGTATACATCATTTCATTCGCTGATACAACCGGAAGGAAACTTTGATTACTAACGCACTACCATCGAAGTTTTCCCCTTCACCACAGTCGCGTGCTGAGGCTTTTTCGCGGCGTTGCTGGTGGACCTGCACAACCATGCAAAGGCCCTCTTCATGCCCTCGTATCGTGCTACAAGCCAAAACAATTTAATTGCTGGGCTGTTTGCATCTCAGATAATTATCCCGACCACAGTCCTGACTCATTCCACCTGCCCACAAATCCGTACCGTGCGCTGGCAGTGTCCGTAGTAGTCGGCTCTCTGCTCTTCGCCCGGATCGCTGATACCCATCCATCTAGCGTTATGATACACAAACGATCCAGGCACAAACCATTAGCGCGTGGCTGTATCCACTCGCACCGGGAATAAACCCCTATCCACGTCATCTCGACGTCCGCACAAGTGGCACTGCGTGGCTCCAGAACGGGATCCACACACACACACTGAGCTTGATACAAGAGCCGCCCCACACATATGCGATTTATGTAATAGGATTCATGTTGCACACCGTTCGGAGCATTTCTGCCTTTTGGGGCTTGAGAGGAAACGCGAATTTCATTGCGGTAACTGTGACGAGAATGGCAAGACGCATGCCCCTGCCCTGATGTATGCAGGTTTTAAGACGCGTTTATGCGGTAGTTTACCGGGTTCGATAGATGCAGAGACGCCTGGGGAACAGGAACGAGCATGCGACACGTGGAAAGTAATTTCGCTATCGAAGAGGACGATCAGTCGATGATTGTCTGAGTTCGATAATTGGGGAAATTGGTTCAACTTCCAGGTCAGAGTGTAGCTGGGCGCACGTGAGATGTGACACAACGCGTCGGTATTGCATACATTCGTAATTTCTAGGTGGTTATAGTACAAGAAGGGACAGATAACACGACATCAGCGCAGCCACGAGTTCTCCATCCACGATTCAGTGACAATCCTGACCGGTAGCGAGAACCGAAGCGTGGTATACAGCTGGCTGGTTTTACAGCCCGCCGGGCGGAACTGCACGACGAAAAAGTCCTGCGCGCAGATCGACCCCGCCATGAAGCTCGCGACCTGCGTCTGCTCGCTGCACCTGACTTCGCCGGTCCAGTCCAGGCTTGCTGGCGAGCCGTCGCCATCCGGTGCGACACCAGGCTGGGGCGGGCAGCACGACAACTGCGCATGACCGATCGGCATGGTCCGCGCCGCGCGCTGGCCGTGGTGGTCGTACACGATCTGCCTCACGAGCATCACCGCAAGCGACTCGTCCCCCGCAGCCGCAGACACAGACGCCGGGGCGAAGCGCCGCAGCGACGCACGGGGGCCGGACAGATGGACGTGGAAGGGCAGCGTGTCGTCCAGTGCGAAAACGCCGGAGGCCGGCAGGAAGAGCTGCAGGTCCAGCGGATCCACGCTCGATTTTGGCCGCGGCGTGAGCTGCCAGACGATCTGCCGGAACTCCTCCGGCATCGTCTTGATGTCCAGGAAAAAGTCAGACACCGGGTGGATCGGCGCCGCGGGTTGCGAGCGGGGGCTATATTTGAACGGGACACACACGCTGTGATCAACTCCAATCAGCTACGGCGAACAGTTTGAACAAGGGTCACACACAGCTTGCTTTTCTTGGCAATGAAGTTCCATCGCTGAGATCGAACGCGGGTCACCACGATCTGCATGATATATGATATCCTGAGAAACAGGCCGGGAACAGTCGAGTTCGGCAGCTCGTAGGATGCGGGCAGCGAGAGATCTCGCGCCCCGGTCGGCGAGTAGTGCTTGAAATGGGTGGGGAGGGTCACCACGAATGGCACAGCTCCGGGACAGACGGAACTGTTTCGCGACGACGATGAGGACCACAGCGTGTGCGAGTCATCCAGTATCGTTTGCCTATGGGCGCCCGCTTCGGAGACCATGGCCTCGATTCTGCCTTTGATCTGATAGATGCAATGAGCACGGGATTCAAAGACGGACCCACGGCCACCAGGCACTCACTTTGACTACGACCTCGGAAACGAGCTCTCGGTCCTGGTCAATAGTGACGAACCCTCTGATAGACGCGCCGCGTCCATACACGGGGATCTCCGCATCGTCGTCCTGCTCGAGCAACACGACTGCGGCGTCCTCTGTGCGCTTAACAAAGTTGCCCGTCGGTTGTGCACGCGAGTGGTATCGTCTGCTGAACTCCAGCCGCTTCTCGTCGGGCGCGGGCTCAACAGAGTAGCTCGGCGCGGAGGGGTAGCACGGGGGTAGTGCAGATATTGTAGCGGGTGTGGCAGACATGGGGGGCAGGCTGTCCGAATGAAAGAGCGGCGGCTGATAAGACAGGCTTTTATGGGTAACTTCCGTGCGTGTTGGCCAGCCTCATTGCGCTTCGTCCCTTTATACCGACCGCTTCCGTCAAGGTACTCAATAAAGACAATGACGTGAAACTGCGGTGACTCACCAGTTAGATCTGAACGTGGGTAACAACAGGATGCTGTTACGGAAAAGCCTTGAGGTGCGATCCATCCCCAGTTTCGTACTTTGACGCAATCGTAACCAGACCCCCCGTGCCAGCACAGCTCGTCTTCGAGCCCGCCGTTCCGCGCAGCGCCGGGGCCATCTCGCGCCTGCTACCAAGTTAGGAGAGGCCGTGGGTGTAGCGTGACAATTGTTTGCTGTTTGGCTGAATTCGCGATCGGACACCACGGCTCCGCAGACCATTCACAAAGCGCCCATTTGGGGCCACCCTGCTGAATTACATTTCTGGGGTCGGATCCTGGGTCGGAAAGCGGAATGGAATCCGTGATCCCGAACTTGCAGGGGGGACGACGACACGACATCGAAGACATGAAACAACGTTGGTGGCAGTGCATCAGCATTCCACCCAGACACGATTCGTATCGCACCCCGAATAGTCTGGTCTGTGTCTCCAAATACCTCGTCTCCTCCCACGGCAGCGGTGTAGTCGCTGATGCACGCATGCGTAGATGTGCATCTTTGGTACCACGACAAATCCGAGAAAGAACAAACACGTTCTCATCACACACGTTGCGGCGGCATGGCCTGCTCGAAGGGACCCCCTACGCGGAACCGACAAACAAGCGATCACAGAGGATAGAACGGATGCCAGCCGAACAGCACTCAGATGCATTCAAGATGATGAGAGTGGGCTACAGCTTACGGCCCACAGCAATGGAAGTCGAAAAGAGCATCGGACAGGGAGCGATCGGCAAGATAAGATCAAAGCGTCAAATGCCAATGTAAGTCTGCTTACAGAGGAACACCGGAGATTCGAAAGGCACGGTCACCGCCGGGGACTGCGATTCCCCGCCACTGATATGGCAGAATAGCTCAGCACGCAATGCAGAAGGGCCAGGCCAGGCAACGAACACAGTCTGCAGATTCCGGTGACTTCCCGAAGAAGTAGCACCGTGATAGGAACTTTCCGGGGAAGCGTACTAGTGCTGTAGTTCGATTTCCATAACATAGAAGTAAGTAGCAATAGGACTAGTAAGTGCACATCGGCATTCCCTTCCATGCTGGATTGGAAGTAGATGTTGCGAGGTTAGGCGACCTGTGAGCAGGTGACAGCGAACCGAGAGGGAGGCCACTTTCCATTCCGTACATATCCCGAATGTCGAGTGCAGCCTGGAAAGGATATTAATCGCCACACAGCAGATCCAAGCCGAAAATCAATGTGACGATTATGGGTTGCGAGCAATCTCTGAGAACAGATAGTCGCTACATATCAGATCTACAGCATCAACAAGAGCCGACCGAGATGGACACACACGCATGAGACATAGAACAAGACATTCCAAGTCGCATTTCGGTGCGACTTGGCTCACAAATCGGTTCCCCAATCTATCCCTTTTGGCAACGGACGCTGCGGAAGAGGTGTCGTGCGAGCGGCGCCACAAGATACGGGTCATCCAAGGTTGCGCCAGCACCCTGAGCAAAGACATAGTGCATCAAGTCCCTGAAGCCTGATTGCGCGCGACTGCATTGGTCTCGGGATAAACGCGCATCGCAGACATACCTATCCGGGCGGCAGAGCAAGAAGGTTCCCAGGTTCATATAAGAGAGTCTATCCCGGCACAGACCGTGCCACGGATTCGCGCGCTGCAGCAGTTGGCGCCCAGGTCGTACACGGATCTCCCGACGGCATACCGAGGAGGGCATTCTTCCTGCCAGATCTGCTGCGACGATCGCTCGCGAGCCGGAATGCCTCCGTGCGGTGAAGTTTGTTAAAAGGGTCGACGGTGGGCCAGACTCCAGCGGCGATCGCTCGCCGTTACGAACACCAGCTTGCCGTGTGCCGTTTGCCGTTTGCAGTACGTTGGAGGCAGATCCTCGCTCACGAGTCACGGAGATGATGGAAGCGGATGCGACGGAGAAGCCGCGGGGGGAATCGTCTGTCGGAGACTGCTGGTCTCGTCGAGCTTCAAGATATGCTGGGCAGATCGTGCGTCTCTGATTGCGAGATTCCAGACAAGAAGCGTTGGGGTGAGGCGCGCATTGAAAGCAGCAGCGCGCCTACGCGCGATAGGACTGCAGATATCACATGAGCATCACAGCTGAGCCCTGAGACCTTTGCGATTTTCCCATCCATCGATCCATCCCATGCTCCGGTAAAGACACTTCGCTGTATGTCTACTTCACCAGCATCCCGTTGGACGCGACAATAGGATGGGCCCTGTACAGCTCAGGCCGAGGGATTACGGATTGCAAACTCGGTGTTGGCGGCCCTCATCGTATCGAGGACAGAGAGTAAAGCAGACTTCCAAAAACTCGATCGGGCGTACCTCGCATCGTAAGAGTGCTGGAATTGATAGCGTCGTAAACCGACCGATATCATGTCGAGCAGCGGGCGATGACCGAAAGACCGCGGACAAGATGTGGCGCGAGCATCAAACGCGGTCACATGCTCTGCTGTCATCACCTGTGCTCACGACATGTACGTCACTCCTCATGACATCATTCAATTACTGAGGGTATTCAGGGTATTCCAGTGGCTTGCATGCGTTGGTAGAAGCATGTTATGATACAGTGTACAATTGTAAGTCAGGGCATAAAAAGACCTAGTGAATCGAAGCCGCAGCGGCTTTACCCTCAGACGCGCGAATCTGTCCTTTCTCCTCCATCTCCCGGTTCTTTTGTGACCTTAGCCGACGAGCTGACATCGAGTGAGTCAAGATGTGGCCAACCAAACCGGCGACGACAAAAACCTTCTGTGCTGTACCAATCATCTTATCCGCAGCGCTGGGTTTGCTATACGTGGTCGTGAATCCCGGAATCATGGTGAGATCATGGGTGGTCGTAGGTCCAGCAGCAGCTGCGGAACCCGTCAGCAAGGAAAGACACAAACCACACGGGCAAGCACGCACCGTTAGAGACGGTCCCCTCAGATCCGTCGAATCGGGCCGCTTCTCGCTGAAGGCGTCCCGTCCCGAATGGGGCTCGGAGTCGCGCGTCGTGGTCGTCGCGGTCGGCCTGGAGGTGCCGATTTCAGA